>CAIGRN010111526.1:0-12813 GCA_903798345.1 Fraxinus anomala | reverse complement strand
AAGTATTAAAATATTTTACCTTTACATATAATCGTGAAACATCTAAGTGCTTAGTTTGAACATCTTTGATGTGCATTGCTTGATGGTACTTCGACTTTTATCTCGATTTTCGTTGAGGCAACTTTTGTGAGGTTTTGCAATATTATTCTTCATGGCCTCGAATGATTGATCTTGTTTCCATGTTGATCATTGTATGAAAATTGCTTGGCCTCGAACTTCTTGTCATCAATTTATTCATATGCAATAATCACTATGGACATTAAAATCAATTTGTTAGAATAAACATAATTTATTTGTGATAATAAAAACGAGATGACAACCATAGGTCAACAAATGAATCTTTTAAAAATTAATTTTAAAACACCAATTAAATTTACTTTATGGCCTCGAATGATTGATCTTGTTTCCACGTTGATCATTGTATGCAAATTGCTTGGTCTCGAACTTCGTGTCATCAATTGATTCATATGCAATAATCACTATGGACATTAAAATCAATTTGTTAGAATAAACATAATTTATTTGTGATAATAAAAACGAGATGACAACCATAGGTCAACAAATGAATCTTTTAAAAATTAATTTTAAAACACCAATTAAATTTACTTTATCGGTGACTATTCTACAAAAACTAAAAGTAAAAGCCTTGTCAAACGATCCTGAAGAAGGAGAAGAATGATGTTTTTTGGTACATAGGAAGCCCAAACAAAGTACATTAAAATTTACTAATGAACCATCCATATGTAAGTGTTTTGTCTTAGGTGCAATCAATTTAACTTGTAAACACTTTTAATATGATTAATGCATTTTATTTATTGCAGATCTATTAGTTTAAATAATAGAATCCAGATATTCAAATATTAGTTATTCTTAATCACAAGAAATTGTGATTTTGATATACAAATTATATATGACTGAATCTTAAATTATCTGTGGTCGTAGGTAATAATGAAATATGGATATCGTTATTACGGATTACTTGTAAAGTAAGTAACTGATTTCACAAGTTAAATGAACACAGATGTTTATTTAAGAGAATAAAATATTGGAGATTCGCTAGAGAAACTCTACATGGATTACTATCTGAGTGTCAATAGTTAATTTCTAATGTTTAGTAGTGAAATTGGTCCTTCGACTTAAGGCCATCGCAGTGCCTTACGTGAGGGCAATCGTATTTTGGTAATGTTGGATGTTGCTTTATCAATAGTTGTTAATATGGCATCGTTCGAGTATGTCAAGAATCATATGAAAGTTGTAAATAATCAATAAATGATCATCACTCTTAGATAGTAAGAGATTATGATTTACATTTCATTCAATTAAGTTAATAATGAAATTCTTGGCAAAGGTCTACTCATAAGTCGAAGAGAGATCTTGATTTATATTGAATTAATAGTGGGATGAAAGATATGATCGATAATCGGGATTGATACACTTCATATCTCGTAATTGATCGGATCATATTGACGAAGGATTATAATTTTACGATAAACGAACAAATTTAATTTTGCCATATCCGTGATATTTTATATCACATGTGTTACTCTGATACATTGCTAAATCTCAATCATGGACGACGAATGTGAATTAATTAATGTATGTGAATTAATGATAAATTAAAAGGATGTTAATTTATCTTATTTTGATTAGATCGAAATAATAATTCACATCATTAGGTATCGACATCGGGAACTTAATGGATCTCACAGAAAATGAGATCTAGAAGGATGATATTATTAATTAATTCATTGACAAGAGTTGGACATTTATAATATTAATTAATTAGACTACTTTATTAATGGGCCAAATTAATTAATTATATTAATTAATGGATTGATTTATTTAATTAGATTAATTAAATATTGGATTGTGTTAAGTTCAAGTATCGAGTAAAACCCATTTGGACTTCTATTAATAAGTTGTTAGGGTTGAGAAAATAAACAACATACAATTATTATGCTGTTAGCACAAGAAAAAAAATTCTAAATTCTTTCATTTTTGTTCCCCACGTGAATTTTCATTGGAGGCTAGACAATTTGGCAGTCGTGGATTGTAGATCAGAATGAGTTTTCGTAGAATTAACTAAATGTATAATTTTTATCACGATTTCTTTCTAAACACAAAACATATTTCGGTAGAAAATGTAAAGGGATATGCAAATTTGCATATTTTTTTAGATATATCCATGGGACCACAAGAGGCAAAAAGCTACCAACTAACTTGTACACAATTTTTTCAGATTTTTTTTATTAGAGCATAATCTGGATTTAGATCCACCAACTTGCAAATGAGGATGAAAAAAGAGGTTTCGAGATGTCAATTTACATATAATTTTAAACCACTATTGAAGGTGCTCTAAAATATTAATACATATTAGTGAACTTTCAACACTATCATAAATAAGGGTGGCAAAAGGGTTAAGTAACTCATCAACTCGACTCATCAAAGTTTGGCCCATGGACGCCTCAGGCTCGTTCTTAAACGAGCCCGAGCCGAGTCTAGAGTTCGTCCGATGAGTCGACACGAACGTCTTGTGGGCCCACAAGCCTAAAAAATGTGAACAAAAAATTAAAAGGAAAAAATCGAGCTCGTAGGCTCGGCTCAGCTCGTGAACTCACGAGCTTGTGGGCTGAGTCGAGGTTAGCCTTTGAGCATGAGCCACGCTTGTGGGTAGATGGCTCGGCTCATTGCTACCACTAATTATATATTTATCTTGCATTTTCCTAGATTTTTGTAATGTTAAGCAACAATATATATATATATATATATATATATATATATATATATATATCAGTATTGAGTTTGTCGAAGCAAGTAGCAATAATGTGGAACAATACATAACTATCACATTTCAAAACTAACAAGTTTGTCAAGTTATTTTAAAATTCAGGTGTTAATTCTATTTTAAAATATCTAAAATATATAATTAATTAGAATTAATTATCCTCACCCATCCCCCACCAAATTAATTATATTTCAATTAATAATATCCCCCACGCCCAGGACCCCATCATTCACGGATCCTCCACCAAACCACCTGTAAAAAAATTTCAAAAATTGAAAACATTTTCTGGAGATTACACCCCACGTCAAAACCATCCCATCGACATTGCCCTATCTCACCCACCTCGACCCCCACCCCAACCGCTAGAAAATTTTTAGAAATTGAAAACATTTTCTGGAGATTCTTGACCCCATGGAACCACGCTCACCCCATCCCTACCTTGTAGAAATTTTACAAAAAATTTAAAATATTTTCTGGTGATTACACCCCCACCAACGACCTAATAATGTTTTCTGTGACCAAATTTATTGTTTGTGACCATGCATGTGTTATATATGACTAACGACGACCAAATTTGTTTTCAATGTGACTGTCTAATTTGTGACTGTTTGTAACTAAGCCACTAACATGTGTTAATCTGTTACTCACTGTGATCAAATTTATCTTCAGTGTGACTGTCTATAATCAGATCAATCCTAACTCTTATGGTATGCGACTAAGTTACAACCGGTCATAATTGACACATATATGGTCACAACTAGTCACAATAAACACATACTTGGTCACTTAAGGTCACCACAATTAAATCAGCACACAGTGCAGACCAGCACCACAATCTACCATCAATCACCACCACCATCACCTCTAGTGCACCACCACTACCACCTTCAAATCAAATTCACGACCATAAATACTACATTTGCAGACATGTGTTATCTGTAACTAAATTTGTCTTCAATGTGATTGTCCATGAATAGGTTAGTTTAATGTGTTACTGTATATAACCAAGTCACATACAGTCATAGTTAATACGGATCTGGTCACACATAGACACAATGAAGATAGATTTGGTCACATCAATTGCCAATGCCATCACCACTCTGGCACCATCATCACTCTTAACAATGTTAAGAACTAAACATGTAACATCTTACCATGACTACATGCACCACTAGCAGCAAAACCATCGCCGCATACACCACCACCAATAGAACCACCAACAACAACAGAACCATACCTACAGATCAAAAAATCACTGGCATCATTTGCAAAACACCAACAACCATCTCAAAAATCTGGCTAAACAACATATTTGATATAAAAAAACTACCGACAACTAAAATTTGATGAACATTAAAAAATATAAAAACCCAGATCTATTTCAAGCACCACCACTTGGTTTGCCCTAAACCTTTTCCTTCACCGCCAAAAATCAAACATCCCAAAACTTTCCCTTCACCACACGCCTCCAATGTTATTTGATCATTTCAGTTTTTGACTTGGCAGACAGTGATCTAAGCTGAAATGACGAGAACACCACTGAATTTATCAGAGATTGACGTCAGTGTCGGAGAATTGGTGACGGACTGGTAGAAGCACCTTGGAGCTGGAGCTAAATCTTGGAAAGCAGCTTGTCGTCGCTTGCAGTAGCAGTGGCTCCAATAGTGACGGCGAAATAATTGCACAACTTTGTTAGCGAACCGCTGCGTGTTGCTGCGGGAGAGATGGTACAGAGAGTGAGGGTTGTATGGGTATGGACAGGTAGGGTGGTAAACCGTTGCTCAAGGCGGTTTTGTTCCACATTGCATAGCAACTTACCACTTCGTGCAGCTGCTTTCTCCGACGGTTCTATTTCGCCAGAGAATGGGGTTGGGTGGGGGTGGTGTGAGTAGGGTGGTGGTAGAGAGAGAGATATAGAGACAAGGAAGAATGATCTTGGATTTGGTGGGTTACTATGTAGATTAAGTTTAGTTAAATTTTTATTAAGCCCCTATTTGAGCTACATTAAAATTGTTAATTTTTTTCTTTTACTCATTTTCGACCACACACTTTTCTTTCTTTTTCAACCACACATTCTCAATCAATCTACTATTCCAAAATACATTCTTCCAAAATAATGTGGCTTAAACACACCCTTATTACAATTAATATTATCTAATCACCACCTGATATATGAATTTTAAACTTAACCCCTGATCTATGAAAACTAATCTTTAATTGAAGGGTTCTAGGTAATTTTTCCATGTTTAAGTTGTGTAAGAGTTTGAGCTGCGTGTACATCTTCTAATATATATTATCTCAGTTGAATATTGTTACTACTAAGCAGAATTATTTGAGATGATTGATTTATAGCAACCTTCCTCGTACGTTGTTGACTGGCCTCAACTTTCAATTCAACCGGCGCCAAGGGGATTAACATGGACCCATTCGATAATTACGCATTTCCACAAATAACATGGAATTTTGTAAGATCAATATGTAGATTATAACACTGATTCGTTGATCAATTTTCCAGTTTTTGAATTCAGCTGCCTTTTACTAAGGGGTGTAAAATGAGCACGACCGAACCACTTTTTCAAAATAGACAACACTAAGCGTAGCCTAACGAAATAAAATAAGCATGAGTATTCAATCTACTATATCAAATGTGATTATAATATTATATCATCTGAGCGATGCAATGACTCATTTGATTATATATACACATACATTAATATATTCTGAATCAGTCTCAATTAAAGATTTTTTTCGTCAAATTTCTTGTTAAGGTGATGAAAACTATCTTATAAACTCATAAGCATAGAGCATGACCAATCGAACCGAAAAATCAACAATTTAACTAACCTGATGACCTAGTGTATTGACCGAATCAGGTCAATAAGGATATTTTCAAAATAAAGACATAATTTTATTCTATAAATTATGTTAAGCTTAGCAAAATGTGCACTAAGGTCTTCCTCATATAAGACTTTTATGGCCATACAAATTACATTCGATTTATTTATTTATTTATTATTATTTTGTTTTGGTTGCCTCTGTCAAAATATTAACTCACCCAAAACTTTCCATTTCACATTTTAGATGTGATTTTCAACCTTTTACTAATTTCTCAAATGACCACTCTACACGTTATTCTTTTGCATTTATTTTTAATTATTTAATAAAAGTAAATGATCTTATCCTCAATTATTTGTTCATATCAGTTAGATTTTAATGAAGACTCAAGGAAGAAAGAATTGTAATCAACCGTTTCATTCTATTGCTCATGTCTTGAGAATTAATTAATACAATGAAGGAATGAAAAATGAATAATCTAGAAAGGACAGCAGTTAATTTGTTCCTAAAAATATGGATCTTTTCTAGAATAATTTACAACAAATCTAGTGCTAAGACTACACTCAAAAACTGTGAGAATGATGCTGCTGATGTGGTGCTCCAACTGGTTCATTACTTGGCTGATGATGTAGAGTTCTAGTTGGTAAGTGACTCAATTTATTTTCAGCTGATGTGGATAAGTTGGTTAGGTAGTTAATTCAGTTAACACCCTCCCCAAGCTGGGAGGTGCTAGAGTAACTCCAAACTTGTCCTTCAAATAAAGAAACCTTGAATGATTTAGTCCCTTGATTAACAGATCAGATCTGAAGTGAGAATATATTTGACTTCCAGTTCTTCGGCAATGACTTTATTTCTGATGAAATGTACATCCAGTTCTATGTGCTTCGTTCTGGTGTGATATACAGGGTTCACAGCCAATGCTCCAGCACTCATATTGTCACACCAAATGGTTGGAATTTCAGCCAGAGGTAGCTCCAGTCCTTGAAAAAGCAACTGAACCCAAGCTATTTCAGAGACAGTTGATGCGAGTGCTCTATACTCTGATTCAGTGCTTGATCATGCTACAACATGTTGCTTCTTGGAGGACCAGCTTATCAAATTATCACCCAAATATACACAGTAGCCAGTGGTCGATTTTCTATCATCACGGCAGGAAGCCCAATCTGTATTTGAGTATCCATTCAACGTAAGTTTGTCACTTCTTTGAATCCAAAGCCCGTGATTATTGTCCCTTTGAGGTATCTGAACACCCTCTTTAGTGCTTGCCAATGTGATGATGTTGGAGTCTATAAGAATTGACTCAATTTATTCACAGAAAAGGTGATATCTCGCATGGTATACTAGAGATATTGCAGGCCTCCTACAACACTTCTGTAAACTGTAGGATTCTTCAGTGTTTCCCCTTCAGTCTTGGATATTGATTTGCCAGCTGGTATAGGTGTCATGCAAAGTTTTACACTTTGCAGTTCAAATCTCTCAAGCAAGTCCGCAATATACATGGTTTGAGTGAGGTGAATTCCAGAGTTATGACATAATACCTCAATTTCAAGGATGCAGCCTTTCATGTCTTTCAATGCAAATTCTTTGTTCAAATTGTCTATGAATTCCTGCAGTAGACCTTCATCATTACCTGTAATCACAATATCATCTACATAGATGAGTGAAAAAATTATTTGATTTTCATTTTTGAAGTAAAAGAGAGAGGTGTCTGCCATTGACTGCTTAAATTTCCAGCTCAAGAAAGTAGTTTTTAGTTTCTCATACCAGGCTCTAGGTGCTTGTTTCAATTCATAAAGTACCTTGTTCAATTTTCAGACATGATTAGGCTTCAAGTTCATCCACAAATCCCTTAGGCTGATCCATGAAAACTGTTTCTTCCAGCTTACCATTAAGGAAAGCATTGTTGATGTCTACCTGCCAATCCTTTGTAACTGCCAAAGTGAGAATTATTCTGAGGGTTGATGGCTTGATAACAGGACTAAACGTTTCACAGAAATCAATGCCAGGGGTTTGATGAAATCTTTTTGCTACTAATCTAGCCTTGAATCTTTGCACTGAGCCATCTGCATTTTGTTTGAGTTTAAAGACCAATTTATTTCCCACAATGTTGAATGTTGGTGAATGAGGGACAAATTCCCAAGTTTTAGCCTTTGTTAAACCCTTGAATTTTTCCTACATTGCCTCCTTCCAATCATTGTTCGTCATGGCTTCAGCTACACTTTGAGGTTCTGAGGAAATTTCAGTTATCTTTCCAAGATAAACCTTTGGTTTGACTACTCCAGCCTTTGCTCTAGTGATCATAGGATGCAAGTTTCCTGCTCTATGTTGAGGTACTTCTTCATCATTGCTATTATCTAGCTGTAGAGGAGTTTCATTGATTTGAGACATGTTTGGTTCTACCACTGCAGGTTCTGTTCCATCATTCTCTTCAGAATCACCAAATTCATCGCCATGTAGTGCATTGTCATTTAAGTCAGAAGGCAAGCGATGTTGAACTCGAGAAGCTTCAGAATAAGTAGTATCAGCAGGACCTGAGTTAAGTGTTGTTTTGTTTTGCTCAGAACGAAAATGAAAATGAGAGACTGTGGTTTTTGTCACAGTTGGTTCTGAATGCATTTTGGTGGAAGTTGAAGACTCGAATGGGAACTCAGACTTATTAAATATAACATGCCTTGAAATGTACAACCTTCCAGTAGGATTTAGGCATTTGTAACCTCTATGTGACTCACTGTAACCTAGAAAAGTGCACTTAGTGGAATGGAAGCTAAATTTATGGTTTTGATAGGGTCTAAGACAGGGATAACAGGCACACCCAAACACTTTTAAGGTCTGATAGTCAGGTTCCTTGTTGTATAAAGTTTGATAAGGTGATTTTTGTTGAAGAGTATGTATTGACAGTCTGTTTATAAGATAAGTAGCAGTTTGAAATGCTTCCCACCATTACTTTAAAGGCAATTTGGCTTGGGCTAAAATTGTTAAGCATGTTTCTGTTACATGCCTATGTTTCCTTTCTACCCTGTCGTTTTGAGCTGAAGTGTATGGACATGGATGCCTGAACTCTATTCCTTCTTGGTTTAAGAATTTAGAAAAGGTTCTATACTCACCGTCCCAATCTACCTGCAAAGTTTTTATCCTACAGTGTAGTTTGTTTTCAACAAGTTTTTTGAATTGAATGAACACATTCAAGGCTTTAGATTTTTGTTTTAAGGGATAGATCCAAGTAAACTTGCTAAAATCATCAAGAAAAGATATGTAGTATTTGAACCCTGAGGTGGAAATGATGGGAGCCTATCCCCATATATTAGTAAAGATCAGTTCTAAAAGGGCATTAGTGTGTGATGCAGATAAGTGGAAAGGCAGTAAGTGAGATTTCACAAGTTGGCAAGCATTGCAAAATGGTCTGATATCATTCTCTTTAACTTTGACATTACAGAATTTGAGCACTTGGTTCATCACTTGGTTAGATGGATGACCAAGTCTATTGTGCCATACATCACTTGTGGAATTTAACGATTCATGACTAGAGACAACAGAAGATAGGCTGCAAAATGATTTATTATTAAGGACTGACTCTTGAGTGAAATTCTTGATGGTTTGATGAGGGAGGTCCAGATGATATAACCCCTCCTTAAGCTTCCTTTGCATTATCACTTCCTTCGTTGACTGAATAGGCTTAGATATTATACCCTTTTGTATGAAAGCAAAAAACCTCGGACCCATACTAAAAAATGAAGAGTCAAAATTGCTAGTATGGACCATAAGAAATCAACCATTAAAAAAGAACCTCTCTTCTCACCACGAATAACTCACTCTTTATTCCACAAAGAAAAATATAGAAATCTTCCAACCATTGGTTGAAGATCACGGAGAAGAAGAAGAAGAAGAAGAAGAAGAAGAAGAAGAAGAAGAAGAAGACACAGGGAATTCTATAAGGCTACCAAAAAAAATCAGACGCGCATGAAAAGTAAATCAAGACAATTTATAGCAACTAACAACTTTGAAGAATTA
The DNA here is from genome assembly GCA_903798345.1 of Fraxinus anomala. Lineage (NCBI taxonomy): Eukaryota > Viridiplantae > Streptophyta > Magnoliopsida > Lamiales > Oleaceae > Fraxinus > Fraxinus anomala. The sequence goes on along the minus strand of CAIGRN010111526.1, from coordinate 3,185 downwards.
AGAGGTAAAATTTAACGTTAAAGTCACACAATTAAAATGTGAGTTTTCCATTTAATTGGTCAGTGTTTGGTCCTCACCTAATTTGAAATTATTAGACAAAAGAAATGGATTGGGCCAGGCCCAATTTTCATCATAACCTAGTTAAGGCTGTATTTTGGCAGTGTAGACCAACAAATCGTCATCTTGATACCAATGGCATTACAATAGTAATCTAGACCCCTTGAACCACCAACCACAACCAAATTATGTACTCATAATAAAAAATTAAACATTATTAAAGTTTAACATTTTCAAACAAGATTCAAGCTTGTTTAGAGAAAATATCTGATATACTTCGAAACTACAAACACAACAATAACAAGATGAAACAGATTGTTCTTAAGAAAACAAGTGGCTTTTCTTATTTCATGAACAATTAAAAACCTACAAGACGTTTTAGAGCTTTAAATATGAAAAGAACAAATAACCTACTGGGCAGCAATCCCTTAACAGGTTGGGCTACAGAGCAAAATAAATAAACATTGAAAATAATGAACTAAGAAACATTAAGTGCCGTTTTGATTTAGAAAATGAATTCAAATGTCCAAAATCCATTATACATCACCACAAAGTGGTGAGTTCAATAGGAATCGTAGCGAGCTTTCCAGAATGGCGTTATGGGTCCAAAACGGACACTGTACGCAAAAGTTACGTCATTCTCTTCGAACGTCGACCATCCAAGCACTCCAAATATGCAAGCGCCTGTTCCTCCACGCTAACCTCATCATTCTTCTCGAGATCAATGGGATTCGCCTTCGAATTAGAACTGGTAGCACCGTCTTCCATGTTATCTCCATGGTATGGCAAACGATGCTTCACATTAAACACATCAGAAGTCCGAATATGAGAAGGAAATCGAAGGTGATAGGAGTTGGGATTAATCTTCTCTGTAATTTCCACTCGACCAATGGTACGAGGCGATAAATTTGAATATTCATGAGAAGGCACTCGATCCTTAGTCAGCACCGGCCAAACATAATCCCCAACGTCAAATTCAATAGAACGTCGATGTCGGTCAACCGCCTCTTTATACTGACGATTAGACTCCAATAGATTAGGTCGAGTCTCCTCGTGAACCTATTGTAAACTACAAACAAAGTCAATAGCCGTCCCGTGCATTTGAGTTTTAGAGGGCAAAGTCAATAAATCAACAGGACTGTGGGGACAGAATACTATACACAACTTGAAACAGACTGAAATCGATGCTCTTATTTCGAGCATGATTATAAGCAAACTCTGACTAGCTAAGCCGCTGATCCCATGAGTGAAGATTATCCCCAACTAAGCATAGCAACAAATCACCCAAAGACCGATTCACTACCTCAGTCTGCCCATCCGTTTGAGGGTGGTAAGCACTACTGAAATTGAGCGACGTGTTAATTGACTTCCATAAACTCCGCCAAAAGTGATCAATGAATCTTGTGTCTCTGTCAGACACAATAAAAGTGGGCAAACCATGAAGAAGATAAACCTCTCTAAAGAAGAGCTGGAAAACCTTAACAGTGTCAGTGGTACGCTTACAAGGTATGAAGTGCACCATTTTCGAAAACCGATCCACGACCACAAAAATGGAGTCATGACCACGATGTGTACGTGGTAAACCAGGACGATATCCATGCTAATATCAGTCCACGGAGCTAAAGGCACAGGTAAAGGATAATAAAGACCAGCGTTCGTGGCTTTCCCTTTTGCCACATGACATACCCTGCACCACGAGACAAACTTCTCCACTTCACGGTGCATAGTAGGCCAAAAAAAGAGGCACTAATGAGAGCTAAAGTACGATCTCGCCCCATATGACCCTCACCGTAAAACTCCTCAATCAATTTCAAACGAAGGCTGCAATCTGGTATACACATCTGAACACCACAAAACACATAACCGTCCTCTAACAAAAAGGGAGGATGAGGTCCCTACAGTAAATGATAAAAATGGGGCCAAAATAAGAATCATCAGCATAAAGAAAGGCAAATGTTTCAAACCCCGTGAGCGCGTCTGCCACACGATTAGAAGAACCAGCCTGATGTTCAATGACAATGTTGAATTGCTGCAAGAAAGCAATCTATGATGCATGACGGGTAGACACAGAATCCTGGCTAGACAAATGCTTGAGTGCCTCATGATCACTATATAAGATAAATTACCGCTGAAATAGATAATGTCGCCAATGGCGTATGGCCTGAACAACTGGTCACTGGGTTGAATAAGGAATTGTATGCAGCTGTACAGGTTTTACGATATTGGCATCATTATTTGCTACCCCAAGAGTTAGAATTCTAGACATGGTCACTGGGTTGAATATTTGCAAGCCTAATCTTTTATTTTGAAACATATAAAGGGATTTGAGAACCAGGCGGTTGATGCATTAAGTCATTATATTTCTCTTTTGTCGGTTATGAAGGTCAAGGTCATAGGCTTTGAGCGACTTAAGGAAATTTACGAGACATGTCCCGATTTTAAGAATATCTTTCTTGATTTGAATGGAGGACGGTCGGATACTACGGATGGCTTTCGCCTTGATGAGGGTTACCTTTTTCTAGCCAATAAATTGTGCATCTTTCGAACTTCAGTGCGAGACTTCATAGTATGGAAAATTCATGTGGGAGGCTTAGCCAGTCATTTTGGGCAAGATAAGACCATAGAAGAGATTGAACGTCAATTCTATTGGCCTAGTTTGAAGAAAGATGTGGCCGAGATAGTTAGTACATGTAACATCTGTCAGTGGCCAAACAAAATAGGCAAAACGTTGGTCTATACACACCTCTTCCCGTTCCTGATTGCCCTTGGCAAGATGTGGGTATGGATTTTGTGTTAGGACTTCCACGTACCCCAAGAAACATGATTCTATTTTTGTGGTAGTGAATCATTTCTCGAAAATGGCTCATTTTATCCCTTGTAGCAAAAGCTCAGATGCGTCCAAGGTTGCCACATTGTACTTTAATGAAATTGTTAAATTATATGGCCTCCCAAAACCATTGTGTCGATAGAGATGTTCGGTTCACTAGTCACTTTTGGATAACACTGTGGTACAAGGTTGATACAAAGTTGAAATTTTCTATTGCCTATCACCCGTAGACTGACGGTCAAATGGAAGTAGTTAACCATAGTCTTGGTAACTTACTAAGATGTCTGGTCCAAGAAAATCT
>CAIGRN010111523.1:0-32883 GCA_903798345.1 Fraxinus anomala | reverse complement strand
AGGAGAAATGAATTTTTCCCTAAAATTAAACAATCCAAACTTGCACTATATCAATTGACCAATTCTGCCAAACCCACCACAACAATAAATAATAAAAGCTCACAAAGAGCCCAACCCAACACAACAAAGCCCAATTCAAACTTGCACTATGCGCAGCCAAATTGACCAATTCCGCCATTCAACAATCAAAATTTTGATTTCCTTCACTTTTTCATCTCAAGCCGCCGCTTGTGCCATGACCTCCGGCATTGATTTGTCTATTTTAAAGGCATGCGAGTTTAACCTCCAATATTTGTGTTTTGAATTCATAGTTTAAAAATCTAAGATTGTGGATGCTTAAAATTTAATTTCTCTTTTCATTTTTATTATGCATTTTGTGTTATGAATCAATAGAATTTATGGAAAAATTCAAATTGTTACTGGCCCGATAATCTCCTTTGCTTTATTTGTATTAGTTATGGAAAAATACTTTAAACGTGAATCTGCGTTGTCTTGTGAAGAACAAAATATTAATGAAAGGAATGTTCGAGATAAAAAGAATGAAATTGATATTGGAAATAAAAAGGATGGCGGGAATGTTAGGAATGAAAGGGATGAACTTGATGTTGGAGATTTTCAGATTGAAACTAATGCCGAGGATGTTAGATATGAAAGGCTTGAATTTGATGTTGCACAACTTCCTTCAGATCCAGAATTGAGAGTTCCAATGCAGAACTATGATCCTCATGTTCGAGATATAATAAGAAGAGCATATGTGCAAATGGGTCCTTGTCAATCTCGCAATCATGAATTTCCACATACAAGAATGGGTAATAAAGATAGATGATTTTGTGTTTCATGGTATAATGAACATCCTTATTGGTTGGAATACAATAAAACAAAAGATGTTGTATTTTTCTTCTACTTCTATCTTTTTATTTCAAGTGGTGGTTCATTTGTTGATGGAGGGTTCTCAAATTGGAAAAAGAAGGAAATTATTAGAAAACACGTTGGGACATCAAATAGTGCTCACAATCAAGCTCGGGTTAAATATGAATCATTCAAGAATCAAGAACAAAGTATTCAATCATGTCTCTTTAAGCAATCACATCAAGCTCAGACAGAGTACGGAATTCGTTTGAATGCATCAATCAATTGTGTTAGATTTCTCCTACAACAAGGGTTGGCATTTCATGGACATGATGAATCTGAAGATTCAAACAATCGAGGAAAATTTCTTAAACTATTGCATTGATTATGTGATCATAATGCTGAAATTAAGGCTGTTACTCTGGCGAATGCACTTGAAAATCTCAAATTAACATCACCACGAGTTCAAAAAGATATTGTGAGTGTCATTGCTTCTGAAATTCTAAATGTGATTATCAAAGATACTGGTGATAGCTTGTTTTCTATTATAGTTTATGAATATCGAGACATTTCAATGAAGGAGCAAATGTTAGTTGCCATTTGTTATGTGAAGAATGAGCGTGTATTGAAACATTTTATTAGTGTTATGCATGTTTCGAGTACCACAAATGATGGATGACATTCTTTTTTTGAAATGGTTTGTTCATTCTGTAAAGCTTACAAGATCAATATTCCTAATATGGATGATATATTCATAACTTTAGGTTGTTCACGGCGTGATGCGGTAACAAATTTGCATCATTTTTCGCTTGGAAATGTTTTATGCTATCATCGATATGCAACTTCAAGAGCTAAATGATCGTTTTTTCTGAGGTCCATAGTGACTTACTCCTTTGTATTGCGTGTTTGTGTCCAAATAATTCATTTGTTGTTTTTGACAAGAACAAAGTGATTCGACTATGTGAGTATTATTTGGTAGATTTTGACGCAGTAGATATCTCGGAACTTGTTGATCAACTAGAAACATATACTCTTGTTATGCAAAACTTGTGAAGATTTTGGAGGATGACAAGGCCTTGTGATCTTGCACAGAAGTTGGTTGCTTAAATGATCTTGCACAGAAGTTGGTTGCAAAGAATAAACATGAAGTGTATCCATTAGTCTACAAGCTTGGGACATTAGCCTTAATTCTTCCCGTGGCTACTGCTACAGTTGAAAGATCATTTTCTACGATGACTTATGTCAAAAATCGTTTGCACAATCAAATCGGAGATCAATGGTTAAATGATAGTTTGATTGTATATATTGAGAATGATGTATTTGATAATATTAAAAATGATGTAATTATGGAACGTATCAAAGTATGAGATTGCATAGAGAACAATTGTAATTAGATATAAAATCCTTTATTTTTTTTCGCAACTTTTTTACAAGTTTGATTGTGTCCCCTAACTCAAAATACTCGTGTCCGCAGTATAGAACGAATGGTTCCATTTCTATGATTTTCATTGATATTTGGTTCGAACCTTCATATTTTTCATTAATTTTCAGGACCAAACTAGGCCGCGTTCACTTCTATTTTTTGGTGCAATTTTTTTCCTCACCACCGATGAAATTTATTTGCCCTCACGAAACTTGTTCTTTTTATTATGGTGTATTTTACTTTATATATTGATTTTATAATGCATATGAAACATGATGATTAGTTATAATAATTAACTCACGGGGGAGAGATGGGGTGAGGTGAATTTTGTGCGAATAGAAACTAGAAATGGAGTTGGGTGGGAGGGGCCTTAAGGATGGGTGGGAGTAGTACATTTTGGGCAGAATTAGAAAATGGAATCTCATGGAGAGTTTTGTTAATTGTACATCAGGAATGTACTCCTTCACAATAGAGGTCCGCAACCAATAAAAAAATCGTAACCTCCTATTGTGAGGGGGCTATACATGGGGTGTACACCGTTGGTATACACATAGAAAAGCTCTTTTATGGATGGGTGGGTGGAAGAAGTTTTTGAATTTTTTTTTCTAGATTGAATTAATGGGGTGGGGGTATTTACCGATGGTGGTGGAGAGGGAAAGTTTTTTTCATATGCAAAATTAGAATTGCTTGGGATGGGGTAGAGAGAATGTAAGACATAAATTATTGAAAAGAGGTGTACACCACAATCTTTTAATTTTTAATTTATTAGGACTATAATTGTAAATTGATGTGGCGCATTTATAAAAACATAAGATTTATAAGATATGGTGTTATAATGTGGTGTAACAAATAATATTTATAGTAGTAATATAACCACCCTAATCTATATTTATAACATTGAGTTTTTCTTATGCAAAATTTACGTTACTCAGACTTAAAAGCTTTTAAATATTTATTCCTAAGCTTTACTTTTATTTAAATTTGATAATTTCCTTTGTATTAACAAATAATATTTATAGTAGTAATATGACCACCCTAATCTATATTTATAACATTGAGTTTTTCTTATGCAAAATTTACGTTACTCAGACTTAAAAGCTTTTAAATATTTATTCCTAAGCTTTACTTTTATTTAAATTTGATAATTTCCTTTGTATTAACAAATAATATTTATAGTAGTAATATGACCACCCTAATCTATATTTATAACATTGAGTTTTTCTTATGCAAAATTTACGTTACTCAGACTTAAAAGCTTTTAAATATTTATTCCTAAGCTTTACTTTTATTTAAATTTAATAATTTCCTTTGTATTTGGTTCAATATGACCAAATCGTTTATAGCTATTATGACCAAATAGTTTATACCTCAGTTTTTTGTTTTACAACACATATTTTGTGTGCTGAAATATATGAACCATGTTGTAAAATAGAGAGAAAAGAGTACAGCCTTGAGTGTATCTCCTTAAGAACTAAAGCCTTATTTTATAGAGAAGAAATAAGGCTGCAAGAAATACAATGGTAATAATAACTAAGGCTGTAGGAGTACAATTATCATTCACTAATAAATATATTATTTACAATACTCCCATTTTAATGAAACATTACGAAATGACTTTCTCATTAAAACATTGTTTGATAAAAATATAATGGACAAAAATATCAAACGAAGAAAAAGGATTACAGTTTTTTGGAGGGATTAATAGTAGAAAATCCCCTACAAACATTTTCATTTGCGATATACCTCCTATTAAAAACATTTTTGTGCGAAAAACCCCCTACCATCCATTTTTTCATTAAAAATAGTAAAAATGTCAAAATTAAAAAGTAATAATTGCAATTTTAGTATATACACTCGACATATAAATAGTTATAATGTATATCTTTTTCTGTCTTTCTTTTCAGTTCATTCTATATGAGTTTAATTAAAGTTTAATCTAGAAATTAATGGGTGACAGTCAACATTCTTTATGTCTCACCACTTTTTGGTATGCATTCATCCATTGTGTATGTGTTCTAAATTTATTTTAATTTCAATATAAAATAGTTAAATTGCACTTATTTGAGAGCATATAAATATTGTCTCTATTAAATTTTGTGTATGCGTGTATTGATTATGATTTTTCATTGTTAATGAGAAGAAGAAATGATGAATTTGGGGTGAGCGATCTAAGAGAATTTTGGAAGTGATTAAATAAAATAATAAAGTTTTGGGGAAGAAGATGAAGTAGGGTGGAGTGAAAAATAAAGTTTTAAAGGTTTTGCATTGTGGTGGTACATAAAAAAATTTGAGTATAATTTGTAAAAGAATAAAAAATTTAGATACTAAACTACAATTATTACTCTTTAATTTTGACATTTTTATTGTTTTTAACGGAAAATCTAACAGTATAGGGATTTTTCCAACAAAATGTTTCAAATGAGGGGGTTTCTACGATTTTTCAATAGATAGGAGGATATATCGCAAGTGTAAACGTTTTTAGGAGGTTTTCTATTATTAATCCTTATTTGGAGGATTAAAAATAAATGTCGCCTCATTCAAAGTTTAGCAGGAAAATCCAGTTGGATAAAACCTAAGCGAAGGAAAAATAGTACAGTTATTCCCCCTAACGTTGATAATTGAAAATCTTTGAGTTGATGTATTCTAATCTCGTGAACCAATTTATTTAATGTAAATGTCGGTAATGCTTTTGTGAATAAGTCATCCACATTATCACTTGAACAAATTTGTTGATCATCAATATCATCAGTCTTCTGAAACTTATGTTTATAGAAGAATTTTAGAGAAATATACTTTGTCATGTCCCCTTTGATATACGTTCCTTTGAGTTGTACAATACAAGTTGCATTATCTTCATATAAAATTGTTGGACTATTTTTTACTGAAGTTAATCTTCATCATGTTTGGATAAGATCGATCATGTTCCTCAACCATACATAATTTCGATTTGCTTCATTGATTGCAATAATTTCAGAATGATTTGAAGATATTGCTGTCAATATTTACTTCACGGATCTCCATAATATAGTTGTTTCTCTACGTGTAAACACATATCCTATTTGTGAATAAAATAATTCCAAATCAATAATACCTTTCAGGTAACAAAATATATATTTAACACAATTACAATGTCTTTGAGTTGATGTAGAGCTATATCTTGGAAGAAGATTTACAGAAAATGTTATGTTGATTCAAGTACAATTTGTAAGATAGATTAATGCTCCAATTGCACTAAAATATGGTACTTTAGGATCAAGAATATTTTCTCCTTCAAGTGGACGAAATCGATATTTTTATAGGTCAAGTGATCGAACAACTATAAGTGATGTCAATGGATGTGCTTTATCCATTTAAAAATATTTTAAACCTCTTGTTGTATATGAAGATTATTCAATATGTAATCCAAGACAAAATTTGGGTTTTTTCATGTATTTTCATCTCAAATTTATTTTTCAAATAATTTGCAGTTTATTGAGCTCTTCATGAGTTCCAATAAAATTTAAATCATCAACATAAAATATAACAATTGCAATCCAATGTGTTTTTTATAAAAACATACGGTAGGCGTCGTCATTTTCATAACCCTCCTTCAACAAATAATCGCTAAAACGATTATACCACATGTGTTTGGATTGTTTTAATCCATATAATGTTTTTTAAAATTTAAAAACATAGTTCTCGTGGGCATCTACCACTTGTTTTGGGCATTTCAGCACTTTAAGTCCATCGGGAACTTTCATATATATGTCACTATCAAGTGAACCATATAGGTAGACAGTTACTACATCCATATGGCGCATATCGAGCCTTTGGACACAGTCAAACTAATTAAGAATTTAAAAGTAATGGTGTTCATTACGAGAGAGTGTGTTTCCTCATAATCAATTCTTAGTTTTGTAAGAAACTTTGAGCTACAAGTCGGGTTTTATATCTTGTAATTTCATTATTTTCGTTTTTCTTCTTTATAAAAGCTCACTTGTATCCTACAAGGATTACATTTTCAGGTGTTCGAATTACAAGTCCAAACACTTTTCGTTTCTCTAAGAAATTCAACTTCGCTATATGACTTCTTTCCATTTTGGCTAATTATTTCCATGTTGATAGTCTTTAACAAATTGTAATTTAGGAGTCTTATTTTGCATAATTTTATGAGTCACATTGAAGGCAAAATATTGTCTATAACATTAATATTTTATTCCCATAATTTATGAGATAACGAATAATTGATTAAAATTTCATTATTTTCGGATATTTGTGGTTTTACAGGAACCAAATTTTCAATATTTGATTGATCAATCTTTTCTAATATTACTTCTTGTGAAGTTTTTAGTTAGTTTTTATGTTGTATTTTTCTTTTTCAAAGTATAGAGTCTTTCAAACCAATTGGTCGACCACACTTTTGACATATTTGAGATTCATTTATTGCAGCAATCCTACCATAACATCAATTTTTACTGGAATATTTTCTTCTGGTATATGACTTTTTCACTTTTCACGTGTCAACAAAATATTAGGTAATTGATTTGCAACTCTAGGCAAATGAATGATTTTTCAACTTCTTGTGGAGATCAAATTGAGATAGAGCTGTTTCATTTCAAGAAATTTTACCTCATCTTCTAGGATGTAGTTTTTTCCTTCCCAAAGTTGGGACAGTAATTTTATCAAAATGACAATATGTAAAACGTCTAGTAAACAAATCACACGTTAAAAGTTCAAGATATCTAACAATTGATGGTGAATCAAAATCAACATAAATTATAAGTCTTCGATGGGGACCCATTTTGTACGTTCTGGGTGTGAAATTGGGACTTGGACAGCACAATCGAAAACTCGTAGGTAAGAAATATTGGGTTCATTACCAAATGCAAGTTGTGAAGGTAAATATTGATAATAAGCAATTTGTGTTATATGAACCAATGATGTATCATGTAATATGGCATGACTCCAAACAAAAGATGATAGTTTTGTATTCATGAATAATGGTCTAGCAATTGATTGTAGACGTTTAATTGATTGACTCCACTAAGCCATTTTGTATATGGACATTAACTATCGAATGTTTAATGGAAATCCCAATTGACGTGCAATAATCATTGAATAATTGCGATCTAAACTCACCAACATTATCAAGACGAAATGTCTTGATTGAGTAATCGAAAAATTGAGCTCGTAATTTTATGATTTAGACAAGTAATCTAGCAAAAGTTGCCTTCCTAATGGAAATTATGTAGACATATGACCATCTAGTAGAAGAATCGATTAATAACATAAAATAACGAAATGGTTCACATGGTGGATGTATCGGTTCACATATATCTCCACGAATTCTTTTCGAGAAAGTTGGAGATTCAATATTGACCTTTGTAGTGGAAGGTGTAATGACTAACTTGCTTATAAGGGTAATCTTATTATTCAAGTTTGTACACAATGAAATGAATGAAATTACTCTTCCTCTTAAAATTAATAAAATTTTGGGGATGGGATTCGACATTTCTTTATAGGCATGATTCCATCTTCCCTTACTTTAACAATTTAGAACTTTCATTAATTTAATTATTATGTCAAACATATTCTATATTATTCTTACCATGCAAAATTTTCATATTTTAGGTAAGAGATGCTCATGCCTTGGATGAGTCTCTACATAAATAGAAAAAATGATTAAGGGATGAACTAATTCTATGAGAAAAATCTGCCTACGTCCTACATCCAGCGAACCCGTAGCAACAAGTTCTGAAGTCTTCAAACCATCTCTAATGAGTTTTGACCGACCGATGTTCTATTGAAATATCTCAAAACAAAAATCGTGTTCTTCAATCGTAATTGAAGAGAACACACTTGTGCTTCAATGCTATAATCCTACTTAAATATCAGGCTACTTGGCGTGAGTTAAGATTGGTGAATCTTAATCCAATGGATGGTTGCGACCGAATATAATAGTCAAGCGGCAATAAAGTCAAGATCGGATGATTTGATTTCACTTTTCTAATAAGTAAAAAATAGGGATGTAAACGACCCAAGTCGATCCAAAGGTAAAAATGTTCATGATCTTTAGAATCCAATCATTTGTTCTAATATTGGACACATCAAGTTATTCATTTGAACTTTTAAATTTCGATCTACGTTAAGTCCCTTGTTCGATATAAATAAAAATAAAATTTTAGTAAATTTAGTAAAATTTGATGAAATATATGGATTAAAAATTGTAAAATCTATAAATTATATGAAAAAATATTTGTTGATTTTTATTTATTTATTTTTAAATTCTAATTTTTGTTATTAACATAATATATGAGTAGCAAAGGCAATTTTACAACTGGCCTTTTTTGCTTTTTTTAGAAGGCAGCTATGCAACTGTTGAAAAAAGTAAGGATAAAGACAACATGAGTGAAGAATTGGTAGGACCCTTGGTGATATATGAGCTACATCTTCACAGAAGAAGGAAGGAAAAATAATCGATAATAGCTTTTAAAGCCGAAGAAGTTGAGATGGAGAAACAAGATGATGAAACTGAGAATGATGATCGGATCCTCACTAAATAATTTAAGAAATTCTTAAAGGACAATCAGAAATGAAGAATCTCAAAAACTAAGCCACCTAAAAGAAGTTCTTCAGTAATTCAAAGCAAAATCCTTCATCACTTGTGGAAAGGAACCAAAATCGTGTCCAATGTCACGAATATGAAGGTTCGGGCACATAGAGGCTGAGTGCGCAAACACCTTAAAGAAGTCTCGGGGCAAAAAAACTATGAACATAACCTAGAGTGAAGATGAAGACATGGATTCAAACTCAGACCAGGAGGATAGAACTGACAACAACCACGTAAGCTCTCTAATTATCAACTTTCAGTCTGACGCTAATACGTCTTATTTGTTGCCTGGAGTTCAAAACCTACCGAATACAAATTCAATTGAAACCAGTAATGCAAGTTTAGAATGCGAAACTCTGAAAAGATATATGAAAGCTGAACAAGAAAAAATGTTACCCTTCTAGTAATAATGAAATACATTGAAGAAGAAAGAGCCGTGGTAGCAAACGAAAGAAAAGCCTTGTCCAAAATCGTAAATGAGAAGGAAAAACAATTGCTGGGACTTCTAGCTAAATTAGATCATGCCATGGAAAGAGTCAAAGAGCTGATAATTGGATCTGCCTGCCTTAGCAAAGGCTTTAGCTATAGAAGAAATTCTGATGACAAAGTAGGCCTGGGGTATAAAAGAAAAGGAAAGGAGAAAGAAACCGCTCAACTTATGTTTGTTAAAACAACATGGGATCTGAAAAATTGCAAGGATCTAAGAATTAAAAAGTCGGTCGTCTGAAACTACTGTAAAAATGTCAGACTAACATACCACCAGCAGGGCGATCACTCGACAGCGGGTTCTGACTTCCTCGAAAATTCAGTTTTAGTTCACAAGATCAGGTAAATAGGTACAATATCGGATAAGAGAGTTAACTTCTAATTGACACCTTAAAACAAAATTCTAAGGCTTAAATAAGGCAAGTTTAGATACGTAAAAGTGATCTTAAGTGTTATACTGTTAATGTGGCTTATAAATCTATTATACCTAAATCCTAGTATTTTGTTAGTGATTGTTCTAGACACATTATGCTACAAATATATCAAAAAACCATGTTAAATATTCTAGGATTAAACACATTGATATTCAGTATCATTTCATTAGAGACTTAGTTGAAAGAAATATTATTGTCCTAGAACACGTTCACATGTAAGGACACAACTAGCTTACTTACCAAGGCTTTTAGATATTGTCAGATTTAAAACTCTGAGAAAAGTCGTTGATAGATGCATGATACATAAAAAACCAATTCGATGTACATAATTTTTTTTGTTTGATTATGTGTGTTCATTTTGTTTGCATGTGTTTTGCATTTACATAAAAAAAAATTGAAAAAGATAAAAAGAAAAATTGTGGGCTTTTCTCGCAAATGTCACAAGATGTGATATTTTGATTGGCTTGTAGTTATTAAGGCAAAATTGGAACATCCAATTGGTATAATGTACTCACTTTAACTTATGATAAATTATTGTCCCATAAGTACACCATTAAAACACTAACTAGGTAGGCATCTGGAGGTTACATGTGTTTAAGTGTAGACCTAAAGATAGTATCTATGTCTTTCTATATTGTAATATGATGTTGTGTAAACAGACAAGTTTATTGGATGAGAGGGCTACCGCCATATACGTGTGAAGCCGTCTTTGATAATGAACATAAATCATGAGAAAAGCTATCCCTATAACTGTGTGAAAATCAACTTCGTGAATTGAAAAGACTACAAATTGAAAAGAATATAGAAAAAGTCATCACATGGGCATGCAAAACAAATAAAAAATTTATATAGATGCTCTAGTCTGGCATGCAAATATTTTTATTTAAAATAACATTATCAAATGATGGATAGTTTGAAAGTTGAAACACACTTTGGCATGTAGTTATTGGAATTGTTAAATCTGGTTAGGACATGGTTCATAATTAATTATGTCTAAATCGTCCTATCACACACTCAGGCTTCAAGCTTGAAAATTAATTGAATTAATTGTGAGTAAATATTTGAATGGAAATTTCATGCTTATCTTGAGAATTTTAAGCTAATTGTGAAATTGATTTGATTGTGAAATTTGTCCAAAAATATTGTAATTTATTCAATTTTCAGTAAATATTCAGATTTATGTGTGATTGACAAGTGTGGGCTTTTTCGTATATTTTTTAATTAACAGTCTAAACTTGACAGTAAGCTCTAGTATTCATTACATAAAGGAAAAATTGAGCGAAAATGTTTAGAAACAAAATCTAGGTCGAATACGAAGGGACATATCAGCTTTATTAATTGAGAAAGTGCACATTGCATTTGATCTCGAATTTCGTAGTTTCAAGCTATTTTTGCAGATTATAGATGATATGTGTGAGTAAGGGAGAGATTTATTATCCTTAGTACCAGCTAGTTCCACTCATGTAGTGCCGAAGGGACAATACTCTGACCTCCTAACACGTTAAAGTAAAGCAAAGATGATGATGTTACTGCTCTTGCTAAAGAGAGAGTCATGTCTGACCCAGTTGAGGAAGTCAAGAAAGACATTGATGTAATAAACCTACGTAGCAATTGAAGTTGCGAAATCCACGATAGATTAGATCAAACCCAAAAAGTCAAATATCGACGTTGAAAAGTTTGACTCAATAAATTATTGAATTAAAGAACTAAGACAATCACCAATAATATCTTAATCCCGTGATCATAAAACTTATGAACCTTACTTAAATTGTTGAACGCTACAAGAATTTAATTTTTGATAAGTTCGAAATTAATTCAATGAAAAACGAGTTTTAAAGCAATATGTCTCGCAATAATATGTCTCAAATTGTGTGTTTTACAAAGAAAAGAATAATCATATTTATATAGAATCCATAAAACCTAGTTAAAAACGAAATTACACCTGAAAGATATAAAAAAAGATACCATAAAAAGTTTCAACTAAAAAGAAGTCTAAACAAAAATTGGAAAAAAAGGTCCTAGTTTTGTACTATGCGGCCGCATAAGTGTAGAGCATATGGTCGCATAGACCTTTGTTTAGCCTTCAACTTTCAGTGTGGTTTTGGTATGGAGGGATGCAGTCTCATGCCTAGATGTACTATACAGTCGTATAACTTTCCCTTTTAGCTCCCTCATCTGTTGCTTAAACCAAGTTTATCCACTTTGTTCCCTCTTCTAAGCCCAATATGAAATTTGTCCTTTTGCTTGTTGTGATTGATGTTTCATCCACCGTAACTTGAACAAGTGGTCCCATGACATCTTTGAACTTCTTTGCTCGTGACCTAGTCGTTGGTCTTTCCTCTACGATCAACGGGGTTCTTATCCTTGCTAGTTCTCGTACCATGGTTCTCATCATTCCCTCTCTCTTCAAAATAATTCGTCATCGAATCTCCACATACATTAAACAAAGAAATATTATAGACATTGAAAGTAGAAGAAATGTTATACTTACATGGAAAATCTAACTTATAGGCATTGTCATTGATCTTTTCAAGCACTTGAAACAGTTCATCTCCTCACAATTTCAACTTTGACTTCCTTTGAATCGAAAAGCGTTCATTTCTCATATGCAACCAAAAAAAAATCTCCTGGTTCAAATGCAACGCGCTTTTATCCCTTATTTGCTTGAGAAGTATAATGCTCATTTTTCTTTTTAATCTGGCACCGTACCTTCTCATGGAGAGATCTTACCATCTCGACTTTCTTCTTCCCATTTAAGCTATCTTTCTCATCAACAGGTAAATGAATTAAATCCAAAGGAGTTAGTGAATTTAAACCATAAACAATTTCAAATGAATTATAAGAAGTAGTAGAGTGTGTAGCCCTATTATATTCAAATTCTATTAATGGCAAGCAATCCTCCCAACTCTTCAAATTCTTATTGACTATAGTGCGCAATAGTCCTATCATAGTCATATTAACAACCTCATTTTTACCATCCATTTGTGGGTGACAAGTTGAAGAGAATAATAGCCTAGTTCCTAACTTACTCCACAAAACCATCCGAAAATGACTAAATAATTTAACATCTCTATCCGATACAATACTCCTAGGTACCCCATGTAAGCGTACTACTTCTTTAAAGAATAAATCCGCAAAATTAGTGGCATCATCAGTTTTATGACATAGAATGAAATGTTTCATTTTACTAGATCTATCTACCACCACAAATATGGAATCTCTTTATTTCTTAGTTTAGGTAAACCCAACACAAAATCCATAGGTACATTAACCCGAGGCTCACTAGGAACGGGTAATTGCGTATACAAACCTTGAAGTAAAACCTTAGATTTAGCCTTTTTACATGTGAGGCAACTACTACAAGCCCAATCAATATCAACAGTCATCTTAATCCAATAAACGTGTTCATTCAACATCTCTAGTGTTTTCTTAATCCCAAAGTGACCCATTAAACCTCCTCTATGTACTTCACGTACTAACAGTTTTCTCATTGAACACCTAGGTACAGATAACTTATTCTCCCGAAATAAATATCCATCATGGCTAAAGAATCTATCTATAGTACATTTGTCACAAGATTCATATATATTAGAAAAGTTGTAGTCATTAGCATATATGTCCTTAACATATTCAAATTCTAGCAATTTAGCACCCAAAGAAGTTAGAAGTACATACATCATTGACAATGCATCTGCTACCACATTTTTCTTACCTTGTTTGTATCGAATAACCAAAATATCTCGATGAACTCCATCCGCTTTGCATGCCTCTTTTTTAGTTTTTCTTGACCCTTTAAATGCTTCAGTAACTCATGATCGGTATGAATCACGAACTTCTTTAGCCATAGGTCATGATGTCATGTCTCCAAAGCTCGAACAAGTATATCATCCTTGTCATATGTAGGATAGTTGAGAGCTGCCCCACTTAGCTTTTCACTAAAGTAAGCAATTAGCTTTCGTTCCTGCATCGAAACAGCTCCAATACCTATTCTTGAGACATTACATTCAATCTCAAAAGTATTGTTAAAATTAGGTAATGATAAAACTGGTTCAGTACACTACCTATTCTTAATAGTATTCAAAGCATATTCTTGTTCAACCCCCCAATGAAATCCTATACTTTTCTTTACAATCGTCGTGAGTGGTGTGGTAAGTGTGCTAAAAATTTTAACAATACGCCTATAAAAGCTAGCTAAACCATGAAAAATTCTTACCTCAGTTATGCTTTTAGGTGTTGGCCACTCTTTTATGAATTTAATTTTCTCCCCATCCACTTCAATACCCTTTTCACTAACAACATAACCAAGAAAAATAATTTTTTCCATGTAAAATATACACTTTTTAAAGTTAGCATAAAGTTGTTCTTGTCTTAAGACGACAAGCACACATCTTAAATGCCATATATACTCATTTAAATCTTTACTATATACCAAGATATCATCGAAGTAAATTACTACGAATTTATCTATATATGCACGCAAGACATGATTCATTAACCTCATAAACGTGCTAGGTGCATTAGTAAATTCAAATGACATAACTAAACACTAATATAAACCATAGTTAGTCTTAAAAGCAGTTTTTCACTCATCTCTCTCTCTTATCCTAGTTTGATGATGTCCACTTTTAAGATATATTTACTAAACATGCACGATCCATGTAATTCATCTAACCTAGGCATAGAATTACGATATTTTATTTCTATGTTGTTGATTGTCTGACAGTCTATGCATATCCTCCAAGTTCTATCTTTCTTCGATACAAGTAGCACTGGTACGGCACATGGACTCATGTTTTTCCTCACATACCCTTTACTCATCAATTTTTCCACTTGTCTTTGAAATTCCTTGGTCTCCTCAAGATTATTCCAGCCAGCCTGCTTAGAATGACAGCTATAGGTATGAATCAATTTGATGCTTAATGCCTCGAATGGATGGTAACCCACTAGACATGTCCTCTAGAAACAAGTTTTCGAATTTTTGCAACAAAGAAGTAGCCAAATTAGAGAGGGGTGTTTAAGACTCCTCAAAGTTGAGGAATGATTCCTTATAAATCAACAAGATCATCGGTCGGTTCTCAACTACTGCCTTCCAATCATCGATTTTGTTCGGATCCTCTTTTTCTTTCGGAAAAAATGAAGGAGAAGTATCTTCTCGGTGGATCTTTCTTGTTCCTGTTTATGTCTTCAACTTACTCCTTTTTGTAAAGACATTCACTTTCGACTTTTCTCTAATTTCAGAAGACTCTTTTTTTTACTCTCTTGTAGCTCTACTATTTGTTTCTCACAATTAGCCACCTCACTTTTTTCTCTCTCGCCTTCTTATCTTGAAAGATCAATCTCACTCTTTTTTCTCCCATTCTCTTATCTTCCTCACTTTTTAATTTGATTTTCATAAACTTGTACTGGTGTTAATGGTGTAAGAGTAATAGATTTTCTATCTTTAGTAAAACTGTACCTATTTTTGTACCCATCATGCATCACTTTTCTATCATATTGGTATGTCCTCATCAACAAAATATGTCCAGCATGCATAAGAACTACATCACACATTATTTTATCATAATACCTCCCAATTGAAAAAGTTACCAGCACTCACCTATTCATCTTAACGTCTCCACATTCATTCAACCATTACAACTTGTAAAGCTTATGATGTTTTAGCATAATTAATCCCAATTTCTCAACAAGTGTAGTGCTAGCTATATTGGTACAACTACTCACATCAATAATCATACTATATACCTTGTTGTTGACATCACATCTCGTGTGAAATATGTTCTCCATTTGTTACTTCAAGTCATCCACTTTTATTTGAGCACTAAGAGCTCGCTTTGTAACCAATAGCTCTCCCATTCCATGTTCCACTTTCTCACAATCACTAGCATCCTCCAGTTCAGGCATGTCATCATAATCACCATCACTATTACTCACCACTTATCCATTGTCTTTCAAAATCATCGCCCTTTTGTTTGGATATCGAGAAACAATGTTTCCTGATCCCAAGCATCTAAAGCATTTGATATCCCGATTCTTAGGGGGTTGGGGATCCACTTTGAGTGTAGCTTTGCTAGTACCTTCCTCTCTTTCCTTCGATTGCTTAGTTTTACTCTTTGAAATATCCCCATCATCTCTATTGTTATCCCACTTCAATTTCCAAGAAGAGTTAGAACCCAAAGAACTCAATGGATATGTAGCTGCCCATTTCCTCTTCAACTGCCTCTCCACATTCATAGCTACATATAGCATGTCCTCCAACTCCACATAATGTTATAGTTCCACCACATTAGCTATCTCCATATTAAAACCATTCAAAAATCGGGCCATGGTGGCCTTTTGATCCTCCTCAATATTCGCTCTAATCATGTCAATTCCCATCTCTTTGTGATAATCCTCCACACTTCTAGATCCTTGATAAAGGTTTTGTAATTTTGATAAAGATCCATATAGTATTGATTAGGAACAAAAATCTTCATCATGATAGCCTTCAATTCTCTCCATATTTCAATAGGTCTCTCATGATTCTTCTTCCTAAATGTTGTTATTCGATCCCACCAATTGATAGCATAATCAGTAAACTCAATGACAATGAGTTTTACCTTTTTCTCCACCGAGTAGCTATGGAAATCAAATATAAGCTCTATCTTTTTCTTCTACTCCAAATATGCCTTCAGATCGCTCATTTCTCTGAATGAGGGAATTTTCATTTTAGTATTGCCTATATTTCTATTAACACCATCTCTAACACAATCTCTAACCCTCCTATCATACATATCTCATCTACTCCTCATCATTCCTATTTCAGTCTCCACTAATGCATCATCATCAATTCTACTACCTGCTTCAGTTTTACCACCAATATTCGCTCTAGGATCCCGCCTATCTTGTCTCCTTGTATTAGGAACTTCCCTACGCAAGTTAGCAAAAAATGCGTATTGCCTCTCCATCCACGCATCTTGCCCATCTATTCTATCTCCCATATCATTAAACAACCTTTCAAATCGTCGTATCATCTCCTTCGTTATGATGACTTGACTATTATTCCCGTTCGAAATAGAATAGTCTCTGTTAGAGATCCTAAATCTAAAATAATATTTGCCTCACGTATGTACACTCATTATCACTCAATCTGGCTTTGTCCCTCTACTAGTCTCACTACTCGACATTTTTCCTCTTAATTCTTCATTGCAAGTGTTTCAAATAATTAATTCGATCTCAATCAAAAAGTCAACCATGTGGAATTCAAATAAAGAATTGAATAAGGAAAATGACTATAGAATAATTTAAGAAGTAAGAATTTGAACTTGAATGGAAATGTCGAGGATAAATTCAAGAAAGTGTTTCTTGAATTTGAACTGGAAACCTTTTTTCTCTTTTTTTTTTTTGTAAATTTTAATTTAGCGCACAAACAACTTTTGAATTTTTCGATATTTTAATTGGATTGAATGATTCAAAAGATGAAGAACGTGAAGAACGAAGATGAAAATTCAAACAAAAAACAAACAAAGAAATAAAATAATCTTGATTTTTGGAGCCTAAGCTCTGATACCAACTGATGTGAACCCACGTAGCAATTGAAGTTATGAAACCCACAACAGATTAGAGCCAAGAATCAACGTTTGAAAAGCTCGACCCAATAAATTTTTGAACCAAAGAACCCAAACAATCATTAATAATATCTTGACCCCGTGATTACAAAAGTTAAGAACCTTACTTAAATTGTTGAACGACACAAGAATTTAATTCTTGATAAGTTCTAAATTAATTCAATGAAGAACGAGTTGAAAACAATATGTCTCGCAATAATATCTTTCAAATTATGTGTTTTTAGAATGAAAAGAATAATCCTATCTATATGGAATCCATAAAGCTTACTTAAAAAGGAATTACACCTAAAAGATATAAAAAAAAAAAAAAAGTAGAGCATAAAATGGGAGATACCATAAAAGAGTTTTAACTAAAATTGAAATCTAAACAAAATTTGGAAAAATGCTTCCCAGTTTTGCACTATGCAGCTGTATAGGTATAGAGTATGCAGTCGCATAGGCCTTTCTTCGGCCTCTAGTGTGGTTTCGGTATGGAGTTATGTGGCCACATGCCTAGTACATGAGGTCCCATAGCTTTCCCTTTCAGCACTCTCGTCTATTGCTTGAACCAAGTTAATCCACTTTATTCTTGCTTTCAAACCCAATATGAAATTTATCATTTTACTTGTTGTGATCGATGTTTTATCCATCGTAACTTGAACAAGTAATCACATAGCTTCTTTAATCTTCTTTGCTCGTCACCTATTCATTGGTCATTCCTCTACAATCAACGGGTCCTTATCCATGCTAGCTTCCGTACCATAGTTCTCATCAGACACCGGACCTCAACTCTAAATAGCCAATCTAGACCAACCTTCTATGGGCTAAGAAGTCCTCATGAATTACTGGTTCTATTATTTTGACTTTAACTCTCTGATCTCACTATTTTCTTATTTGTTTCACTTTATATGGTGGGTCTTTTAATTTTTTTTTAAAAAAAAAGTAGTAGTTTTTTATTTTGAACACTATTTACAGTATGCAGGAAACTTGATTTGTGCTATGTAGGTGTATTACTTCGTATTTACATTGTGTTGCTACATATATGTTTAGCTTTTGCTATGCCTACATATTATGTGATACATTTGCTGGTTTCATGAAGTTAAGGGGAGTTGTGTGTTACTTGAGAAAACTAATTAAGTGGGAGTAGTTCATGTTTCTTATTTTGCAAACACTCTACACACACTCACAAAAGTGACATTAAAAATCCAAAAAATATTTTTTAAATTAAGCTAAGTCAAAGGGGGAGATTGTAAGTAAAGAATATTCTATGCTTTTACTTATTATTTATTTATTGGCTTACATAAACTAGAATGATTTTTAAATGTCAAAATCTGTGCAAAAAAATGTATACAATTGGTTTCAGTTCAAACAAGTAAGCCAATCAGTCAGGAATGACTTGGTGTTACAGGTAAACAGATTTATTAGCTACGAATTTTAGGGTGTCCATGCCCTAAATGAGATGCAATATGTACTTTCCATATAACATCACATACAGAAATATATATTTACCATCTTGGATTGGTTTGATTGTTCAAATAATTAAAAGAAGGAAATAATGCTTTAACAAATCAAAAATTTTCTTAGTTTAATTATTGACCACATCAAACATATTCTACATTACCATTTTGGATTGGTTTGATTGGTCAAGTAATTAAAAGAATGAAAGATTATTTTAACAAATCAAAATTTGCTTAATTTAATTATTGACCATATCAAACATATTCTATATTATTCTTATCGTGCAAAACTTCCATATTTTAGTTAAGACATGTTTGTGCCTCGGAGGAGTCTCTACATAAGTAGAGAAAACGATTAAGGGATGAACTAATGCTTTGAGAAAAATCTATCTATGTCCTGTGAACATGTAGCAGCAAGTTCTGAAATCCTTTGACTATCTTCAATGAGTTCTAACTAGCTGATATCCCATTGAAGTATGTCAAAGCAAAAAATCGTGTTCTTCAGCCGTAATTGAGGAGAACACACCTGTGCATAAATGATATAATCGTACTCAAATATCAGGCTACTTGGCTTGAGTTAAGATTCGTGAATTTTAATCCAATTGGTTGTTGCGGCGAAGTGGCGATAAATTCAAAATTGGATGGTTGATTCCACTTCTCTAACAAGTTAAAAGGAATAAGAAAACGAGGGAGTTGTTCTTTATTTACTTTTGATTGTTTTAATTAATTTTGTAAAATTATTAAACCAAAACTATTGTTTATTTGATTCTTTAATAATGAATTATTTTACCCGTGGTATAGAGACCAATGGATGTTTCTTTTAGGGATTTACCACATTATATCGTGTGTTCTTTACTCTTTATTCCCGCAATTGATAATAACTCATAGAACACTAAACTGTTAATTGTGCTAGTCAGAACTATATTTGAAACTACATGTAGGAAGTTCTACCTAACTGTTGAAATTTGTTTGAAACGAATAATTGAGACAAATTGTTAAATTAACTAGTTTTCAAACGAACTCCATGATATTAAACTCAAATGCTAATATAGCTATGCTGATTCCAATCTCTGTTGGTTAAATTAAGATCCTCACTTCTTGACTGCACCTTGGTATTAACTTGGGCAAATAGTGACTATTTTCAAATGTTCCCAGTGACAATAGCGGAATTTAAGCCAAGAGAATAAGAATACTAATCAAGATTGAAACTTTATAAAAGGGGTTATTCTTATATTTCAAAGCAAGAACAATGAATCTCAAAACATAGCAGGAATGAATTCTAATTACATCCCAAAATAACTAAAATTCGGTGACATCTAAAAAAGGTAGAACTTACAAAATATAGAAGATCATATTGGAGCAAAGTTCTTGAACCACATTAGAGTACATAAAATTGCTATTTTAGTACAGTTTAAACAACAATAGTTGAATCCCTAACAGTAGTTTAATCTCCTAGTCTCCAATTCCTGTCCCATAAATGTTACTTTCCTCTCTCAAGCTTGTCAAATGCACTTGAACCATCTTCATTCTCATCAAAAAAGCAACCTGGAAGGCAAGATGCGGGTTCGATGCATGGGGCTTTTGGAAGGCAGGCTCTCTCCTAGAAGACAGGATTTATCCTGGAAGGTAGGAGTTCTCCTGGAAAGCAATGTGCAATATGGATTTGACTCGCTCGACACTTTGACAGTTCAGTTGGGGGGTTCTTGGACCCTATCCAGTTTTGGGCACATCCCGCGGTTTATCTAATCTGTGTGATGAGGGACTGGATCACAGACCCAAAGATTAGTTACCGAAGATGGACACCTGGGTACCAAAAAAAAAAAAAAAAGACATGTACATGAATACAAATTTGATATCACCAAAATCGTAACTAGTAATGCACTAAATATGATAATATTNGGAAAAAAAAAAAAAAAAAAAAAAAAAAAAAAAAAAGCAACCTTTTTTCTGTTCCATAAAACACCTTTAACTCTGTTGAAAATTGAGACAATAAAGCAGGTCAATATAAGTTGATTATAAGAAGTTCACAATACATAAATGCAATGCACTGCATGACCTAATGTTATATATGAACCCATACATGGAAATATCAGATTCTAGTACACAAGAAAACTTTCACTCATCTTGACCATTAAATATAGAATTTGGTAAAAACTGGAGGCCGCAAAGTGTAAGGTGGTACATACTAAGGTACATGTTGCTAGATTCTTGACACTTCACTAACATGGGAATTATAAGGTGTAAATACATGTGTTTCCTATATAGAAAGCTCCAATAACGTGAAAGAAAAATTAAAAAGATTATCATCAAAATAATTTAAGCATTTGATAATAAGAAAATAATATTAAAATTACCTGGATACTTGCACTTTCTTGCGTGCTAACTCCAATGGGCATGCAAACGTCTCGATCAATTGTTTGAGACTGTAAATAAAAATTATATTAACTTTTGTATGTTTCAGTAAAGCATATATTTTTAAATAAAATAGAAAAATAATATTATTTCAGTGTTTTGTCTCTCTTTTGATTTTTTTGTCGTCACAGTTTTTCTTCCTAGAAACAAACTTCTCTAAATTAGAGACATTTCGATTCTTGGATAGATATCCATACCTTCAAATATCTAGAGGACTATGAAGCCCATTACTTTCACTCGAAGTTTTAAAAAATTCGCCATCATAACAACATTTAATATTACTTGTAAATCCCGTGGCATTCGTACTTGTCAAAGAATAACACCTCAAAGTCGATTCATTTTTTGTTTATTTTTTATTAAAATTCATCCATCATGTCCCACACTAGTGCACAATTTTCTTCAGAAATGACAGCCAATTCAGCAATTTTTATAACAATAATCAAATTTTAAAAACATTATTTTTCTTAATTTTCTCTTTGTAATTTCCCCATAGTAAATGTGCCTAAGTCTAGTCCTTGGTATACCCCTAAGGTGTAGAGGCCTAATATTTTACCACGTCAAAGGCCCACTCTACCTTAATTATTTCACGGGGGCTTCTTTCTTCCCTTTCTTTTCATAATGCTTATTTATTTCTATTTCTTTTTTCCCTGAAAACTTCAAAGCCCAGGTTTTGATTAAGGGACTTGATTATTTAGACTTCCTATGAAAAAGGAAGAATATCCTTTCAGGTATTTAGATCCCAACTGAAAGTTCTTATATTGGAAGTTTGTACCTTTCTTATAGGTAATATAATAAAGGATTATGCCTCCCCCCAATAGGGGTCGTCATTTGTCAATTATAACACTCATTATATAAAATGCTATGTACAAAGAGCGTTTTCCAATAATAAATTGGTAGATATTCCCGCCTAACTCTATAGTTTTTAATTATTAAGTGAATTTTATTAAAAATGGAAAAATACATTAGAATTGAACTCTAATATCTAATGGACGACTAGTTAAGAATGCTTTCGTGAAAATAAAATTTTCACTTAATAAATGTATTTTCACATTTCTATTAATACCATTAAGATAAGTGAGAATTATTTCATAGAAAAAATTATTGGTCCTATCATTTTGGAATCCATCTCAAAAGTTTCCATTAATTCATCAATTAAGCATATGATATTATGGTGAAAGTGAAAATTTGTGTAAATAGCTAGAACTAGTGTTTTTAAAGCTTAACCAAATTTGTTTGATTCAACTCGAATTTCATTCACTAGTCATGTTGAAAATTCAGTGGCCTAGTATTTTAAAGGGGTCGATGGCCGGGCCGAATGTGAAACCTATACTTCAAATTTCTTTTGAACTCCAAGATATGATATTCATTTACAAAAAATATATAAAGAAAAATTGTGAAGAATGCGTCAAATAAAAGATGGATTTTGATACTTGTACATAAAAAATGTATATAATTTGGAGAAAAAATATTTGATGAAAAAAGTTAACTATGTTTTAAATTGATAAATATTAGAGTGTTACGTGATATTGTATAATATATTATATAAATCTTGATATACATATTTAACCTGATCAAAATTTTTGGGCAAGTACATATTTACCTTCTTAGTTTGTACTTTTTTTCACAAAACAATATGCCAATAAATTCATCTCTATTGCAACATATTAATATGAACTCAATTATATCCTTGTTTGAGCCTCATTTTATAAAAAATTATTTTTTTAAAATTTATTTTTAACCACACATTTTTTAATAATATAATATTATACGTAAATCGAAAAAAAATTATTTTCAAAAATCACTATTTAAAAATGATTTTTTTTTCTCTAACGATGGGGCTCAAACAAGGGAAGATTGAAAATAATTGAATTATTTTCTTGTACTAATTTCCCTAAAATTAAAATGATCCCAATATTGGCTCGTGATTTGGAAATGGGATAATGTAAACTATTAGACAATATTAAGGAATGAAGTCTACCATATTTATATTAGAGAAAATTATGGATGTGCACTTTAAGCTTTCAATAGGTGGGGGTTTAGGTCCCCAATGTTTAAAAATGAGATTTTGAGTTCCTAATCCATTGAGATATATGAATTTGGATCCTCACATGATAAAAATTATCAATACGAATGTTAAAATCTCACATTATTTTCACATGACTTAATGTTTAAGGAAAAAATCGTCAAACTATTCAATGTCCAACTTTAAATCATGTGAAAGTCACTTGCAATTTTAATGTCCACGTAAACAATTTTCATAGTGTAAGGATCTAGAGTTACAGATTTAAATAGGTTGAGGATTCAAAACCTCCCATCCGAAAGTTATTGACCCAAAATCATGTTACATAAACGGTTATGAAGCGCAACCCTAATTTTTTTCATATTGCTATCTAACACCGTCAAAACTTTTTTTAATTTTAAAGTACTTATATATTACTTTATTCAAAATAGTTAATTAATTGAAACAACTTTGAAAAAAAAAAAAAAAGGAAATAGAAAAAATCATTTATTTTTTATCTTATAAATAATTTTTTAAGATTTGCCAAACATGCACTATGTATGACACATTTCTTGTACTACGTAACTATTACGGCACTGTACGACAAGCCTAAATTATATGAACGCACCAGTCGCCTTATTTCCTCTGCAGTTTACCACACGAATCCTAACCCTAACTTCGATCCTCCCCTTTCCACTCTCGAACCACCATTGAACGAAGGCGGTCACATGAACGGAATGGGTGGTGGCATGGGCATGGCAGCGCCGCCTGGTGCCTTTTATCACCGCCACGTGATGATGCACATGACATTCTTTTGGGGGAAAAGCACCGAAATTTTGTTCCACGGATGGCCGGGATACAACAACTCCGGCATGTACGCTCTCGCCCTTGTGGTGGTGTTTCTCCTAGCGGTTACCGTTGAGTGGCTCTCACACTGTAATTACATCGAAGAAACCTCCAATCGCCTTGTGGCGGGGCTGCTTCAAACTCTAATGTACGCTATGAGGGTTGGTTTGGCTTACATGGTGATGCTGGCCGTGATGTCTTTCAACGGAGGCGTTTTTCTGGTTGCAATCGCCGGCCACACCGTCGGATTCTTTGCATTCGGGAGTAGATTTTTCAAGAAACCATCGCCGCCAGCGGGTTTTGCGAAAACCTTGGATCTTCCTCCGATGAGTTGCTGATTATACGAAATGTAGGACGCGGGTTCTAATAATTGTAGCTAATAATGAAGTTTATAATTGGATTATTAGTAATTTAATTGTGAAATTTGCTTCTAAGAGTAGGGTTTATGGATTGGATTATAATTTTATTAAACAATATGCTAGCTAGATCCATGATTTTGAAAGGCTTTCCTAGTTCAATTAATCTAGTTGTACAAAGTTTGTTTACAAAACAAGTGTTGGCAAGATCTAGACCACTGATTTCAAAAACTATTTTTGAAATAATTATCCTAGATATTGCCAACATATAGTTTGTAAATCAAGTTCGTCAACTTAGTTTGTACACAAAATATGATTCTCCTCTTAGCTCCTATTTGATAGAAATTAAAATCAGATTTTAATAAAAGTTGATGGAATATATAGTTGAAAAGTTGTGCATCATATGAAATGTATTGTTAATATTAACTGTTGAATTTGACTTAGATTTTAATCAATTTTTTTAGTGATGTCAAACAAGGACTTAATAAACAAATTCATTTTGAGAAGGTGGTATATCATCGAGAGTGAATTTGATACATAAATTACTATGTTGGTAATACTAATTATTTGTAACTGTTTGGCTTTCTTCAACATCACGCAAATTTTCATCTTCATGTTGTTTAGAGTACGCTTCACTAGATGATTCCTCAACTTTTGGAACCCTTCGTGTTTCGTCAGCCATATATAAAGGATTATAATCTTTATCTAAAGAAGATTCGTAGGACTCAAAGCTAATATCATTAGTTATGAGAATGGGTGAGAATTGTGATACAGTTGGATCTTAATCTTACATTTTTCGAGGAAGGTAGAGATGCGATTTTTTATCAACATTTGTGATGGTTTTTGGGAAGGGTTGTTTATGGATTCTACTGGTTTGGTTGTTTGTGGTTGTCTTTTGTAACTTTGGGTAGCCTCATCTTTCTTTCATATTCTTCGAGAGTGAATAAAGAGGCAGTTCCATAACTTTGTGTTTTTTTAGGTGGTTAGGTTGTATGTTGAGGATTGGCTGATGAGGACGATGGCCAATTTGTGTTGGAAGGGAACAAGGTTTGAGATTCTATATCAGTCAATTGATTTTTTAACTCTTTAATTTCTTTTTCTTGGTCATCAAAAGGGAGTTGTTTGGCTAGAAGGGTCATGATTTCATTATGAACAGTCTTTATTCTTTGTCTGCGGGCTTCGATGGGAGAGGTTAATGTAGCAGTTTGTTGCTTAAGAGTCCTTTCAATCCTTTGTTAACTTTCATCAATTCTTTTAATAAGAGAATTTTGTCTTATGGCATTCTCGGATTACCAATTCAGTCATGCTTCTGCAGGAGAAATCTTGTAAACTGATCCATCTACTTTTCTAGTATTTGGGTTTTTTACCTTCCACAAGTGATCTGATTGGTCTTTTCAAAACTCTCCATAAGAGTGAGATATGTTGAAGGATGAAACATAGTTGTCGGTTCAGCTCCAACATTTGATGGTTCCAAGTCTTTACTATAATCTTTCCAATCCCATTGTTTATACTTTCGACAATAACTATCATCATCATTATTCTCATCCCATCCAATTGGAGTAATAAGTTCATCTGTTCTAGGTAGAGTAAATTTGACATAATAATCAAATTTACCAAAGGGTTCTTCAAGCAACCCAACAAAAGGTTCTTTGTATTCAAATGTCTTGTGAAGTATTTGTTGAGTTCCTTTCTTCGATCTCCTTCTCATAGGAGGAGAAAACTCATCGTCAACTTCAATGCTCAAACAATTGAAACAAAAACAAATATCCCAAAAATCATGGCCATAATCATCAGTTTTGGCGTAGACAGGTTTTCCATTTGAGTCAAATGCATAAATAGGGATATCTTCTATGAATGAAAACTGAGTTGGAAAACAAAGTGGTCATTTTGAAGTCGGATCCCTTTCGAAATAAACCTCGACGGATCCATCGGATTTCTTTATGAAATAGTGTTGGGTGGATTGTATGAGGGTAGATTCTTTGGCTGATTTATGGGATTGTTCATAGCTAGTAATCCAGGACTCAGGAATAAGTTTAGTAAGTTCAGCTCGTAGGATTTGTCTTGGAACATAAGTACAACTAGGAACATGTTCAGTATCCATTTGAAAAAGTAAAGTATCTTCTGTCCCTTGAGGGATAACGAAATCTAGGGAATGATTTCGGATTCTGTAGACAATCTGATAGTAAAGAGTCACGCCATATATAACTAAAGATGGCACAACCATAACTATCTGGATCTGAACTTTTAAAGTAGAAAAGAGTTGTGGATCTGATATGGGTATATTGAAGTTTGGGAACATGGTTACAAGGATAGTTCCTGCATTTAGAGTGGTATGTACAGTTCATATACACGCATGTTGATATTTTGCAAACCTCGTGTCAAATAGTGCAATTCTTGAAACTGCAGGGAGACATTTTCTTCCGTGGAGAATAAGAGCAAATTTTATAGCTCCAAAATAAAGGTGTGTATATCCTTATGACAACCAGATGTTTGGAAGACGGGATAGGATTTCCAGAGTGAAAAATTGCTCTTCATTTGTGACAGGAAAGAGGTGTTGATCGAACTTTGTAGCCTATACAAATTCTTTTACTTGGATTCTTTAGGGAGAAATTAGGCTTCGGACAAACTTAGAGAAAGATTGTCATCGTTTTGAGTATGCTAGATTTGGGTTTACAAGAGGAAGATTGGTAGGAGTTATTTTATTTGATTCATCTAATTAGGATATCTCATAAAGATAGTCCATCTTAGAAGAGGTAGATCTTCTGATGGAAGATGAAGAGAGGGGAGATAGTATTAGAAGATGAGATGGAGTAGTAGTATGAGGATGTTGTGAAGGATTTTCAGAAGTCATTAGGAAAGATATGTTCCCACCGGTACCATCATAGTAATACTTTGTTCTAACAGTATATGAGAACCATCGAGAGAAACTGGCTCTGATACCAACTAGAGAAAAGTGCAACCCATGTATTCAAGCTCGAAGACCAGTTAGGTTTGAGGCAAACAAAAATAGGGACCGACTCTTAAGATTAGTGCACAATGGGTTGTTGGTAGTTTAATGATTCCCACCGGGAAAAATTGGTGTTGGAATGAGAGCAAGAATAGTTTATAAATGGACTGGGAGTTTAATGATTCCCACATCGTGATTCCCACATTGAAAAGTAGATGTTGGGATGAGAGAGATAATAGCATATAAACGATATTGGTGATTTGGTTTAAACGCTAAGGAAATAAGCAATTTTTTTTTTTTTCAATAAAATAATATTACATGTAAATTCAAAAAAAAATTCTTCTTTATTAACTTCACATTCTTAAAAAATACTATTTCAAAAATTATAATCTCAAATAATAAGGTTTGAGAATACTACTTCAAAAATTATAATATCGAATAATGGGGGCTAAGGCAAATTCGTAAAATTGTGGCTCGTTTATCGATTTTTGCCTTAACTAGTGAGGTCATCTGTTATTTTACTGGTTTTTTAGTATGCGATTTATATTATGTGTATGTACTGGATTTTGTGTCGATTTTCATTTTTTCGATTGAACTGATTGAGTCGATTTGATTTTAAGAACATATGACTATGATTTAACTGCTCAAACTTTAAAGTGCGCCTATGGCCTCTATCTAATTGATCAAATCATCTCTATTATTTAATCCCTTATGAATAAATAAATTATGATGATTTTTTCACAATCTCATTATTTATAATTATATATTGCAAAATTTATCATGTGGTCGAATGTGTTAAGAACGGGGTGTCTATAACAGGGATAATTAATAAAAATTAAAATCAATGAAATAGGTCAAGATCTCAATCACAAGACGACGACTTCCAGATGGCACTACAAGATATTTATTCTACTTTTAAAGATAATTTTTTTTAAAGTTTCATTTCAAAGGTTTCTCGACAATCATTATTGGCAATAAAAAATATTTTTTAACGAAAATTGTCCACGTCCTATCACACAAAAAATCATCACTTAAATTTATACTAATTAGCCATATTCAATACGAATGAATCATACCTCAATGGGATGATTTTGAAAATGAATAATGTTACTTGAACAGTAGGTTGGGTGTAGACAAGCTTCATCATTGCTACCTGGCATGTTTCATATGCTGAAAATGATTAAAAACTAAAAATAAGTTATCGTATAACGTAGCATACAAAACTTGCTTTCAGGCTGTATTTCAGCATCTTAGCAGTTTAAGAACAGTTGTCCAAAGACGGCTACTCTTTTGTGAAAACAACCAGATAAAACAAACATCATTTGACCATAATTGTCTTGTCTTTTGCACCAAGTACATGGCCGATTGACCTAACAAGAATCACACAATATAGCTCCAAATCTCTTTGTGATTTCTTCAATAACAAGAAGTCCCATGTCATCGTTTGATGAATACCAGGTTTCCAAATCACGTTTAGGGCATAAACTGTTGCAAAAATTCACATATTCAATCACTGAGAGAAGTGTTCGAGAAAGAGGAGAATTCTATAGAGCGAAATGGGAACGATAGAGAAACAAAAGCCACGGGTCGTGCTAGTACCATTTCCTTACCAGGGGCACATAACACCTATGCTTCAGCTAGGGTCTATTCTTAACTCCCGGGGATTCTCCATCACCATCGCTCATACTGAATTCAATTCTCCAAACCATTTAGACCACCCAGAATTTGTCTTTTTACCGCTACCCGATAACTTATATAGTTGCGAAACTTCTTATATAAGCTCGTTGAAAGGAATATCAGCTATGAACGATAATTCCAAAGAGCGGTTTCACGAATACATGGTTGAAATGCTGGAAACGCAAGCACAGAACGGTCAGGTTGCTTGTATCGTGTATGATACCCTCATGCACTTCGTGGATGAAGTGGCTACTTGTCTCGACCTCCCTACTATGGTGTTACGTCCTAATAGTGCTGCTTATTTGCGATCTCTTCAAGTCATCTTTCAACTTAAAGCTGACAATCTAATTCCCTTTCCAGGTATTGTCAACAATTGTTTGCTGTGAACTGTGAAGATTAACCTATGATGCACCAACAAGAACACATAGCTACGTAATTTTTAAAAAAAGTACTGATACGACACATTAATTAAATTTTTTAAAATTCTTCATTTATATGTATAAATTAATTTTATACTTGCTACTAGTTTTCCTTTTTGATATCTTTAAAATAAGAGTACCCACTTATTGTTTAATAATAGTTTTAATTTAAAAATTTATAATATTTCTAATAATTAAAAAAAAAAAACTCAAGCACACAAAGAGGCCTTTATTTATTTAAAATTAGTCTTCAACACGAGAAAAAATATAGTTATTTTATTAGGAGATTTTGTTAGCACGTCTTGGTCACGGATTTAAGATTCTTTCTACCAAGCAGGACTCAAAGAAAATAGTTAAGCCTATATCATTCCAAAAGGGATTTAAGGAACAGAGAATAAATGGTCAATGATATGTTCCTTCACCATCATTCATCTGCAGAATTTAGGCATGCACCATTGCTTTGATTTCACTATCCTACAGTTTGAAATGTACACAACTGTGTTTCAAGGTCAATCCAATATTCTGTTCATTATGCTGTTGGCTACTGCATACCAAACGTGTACTCTTTGAAGACTGAATTTGAACTTCCCCTAATTACATTATTCTAACAATGAAATTACAGAGGATCAACTGCAGGATGCAATTCCGACGCATCATCTTCTCAGATTTAGGGACCTACCCATTCCAGTTGCTGCCGAGATCCCAAAAAATTTAATCGAGTTCTTTACTAGTTATGCCAATATAAGATCTTCTTCAGCGATCATTTGGAGCACTGTGGACATGCTAGACCATGAATCCTTGACGAAGCTTCAGCAGCATTACAAGGTTCCAATCTTCCCAATAGGCCCTTTTCACAAAATGGCTCCAAAATTTAATACTAGCTTAATAACAGAGGACAGCAGTTCCATCACATGGCTAGATAAACAAGCACCTAACTCGGTCATTTATATAAGCATAGGGAGCATAGCTATAATGGACAAGAAAGAACTTATTGAAATGGCATGGGGACTTGCCAACAGTGACCAACCGTTCTTATGGGTGGTCCGACCCTCTTCGGTTAGTGGGTCGGAATGGATCGAATGCTTACCAGAAGGATTTGAAGAAATAACTCGAGAAAGAGGCTGTATAGTGAAGTGGGCGCCCCAAAAGAAGGTTTTGGCACATCCAGCAGTGGGAGGGTTTTGGAGTCATTCTGGTTGGAATTCAACTTTGGAAAGTATGTGTGAAGGAGTACCGATGATATGCAGACCATATTTCTCGGACCAAGTGGTGAATACGAGGTACCTGACTCATGTATGGAAAGTAGCCCTCGAGTTGAACGGCCTAGAAAGGAAGGGTATTGAGCAAGCCATTAGGGCGCTCATGGGGGACAAAGAGGGCCAGGAAATGAGACAGAGAGCACTCAAAATGAAACAAGAACTTGAGCTTTCCATACAGAGAGGAGGTTCTTCATGGAACTCAATAGAAAATCTAGTAGAGTTAATCACGTCGTTTACGCAACAAAATGTCACTACGATCCCTTAGACCTTAGTTATTGTATTGAAGTCAGATTAAGTTATAGCTATAAGATTTTATGCAGCATATTGCATGATATCAGTTCCCCGAAAAAAAAATACCTAGATTTGAATAATGACTTCATTAGGTAACAAGCAACTCAAGATTCATCATAAATGCCATTACTTCGTTATGTACAAAAATAATTCAACCTAACCAGCATGGTTTAACACAAATATGCAAAGGTTTTCAGAATTTCATTATAAGGGTCATAATGTACTCTTACCAGCAATCTGTAAACACTTTTCAAGGACTTTATTCCTCCGTTTGTTCATGATTAAATAAAATCAAGTATACACATTTTAAACTATTCGCCTGATTCGGAGTTTAGAAGTTAATCCCTGTCCTGAAAAGCTAAGACAAGGATTAAATCCTAGAATGAGATCAATGGATGTGTGCTGATCTCAGACACAACACTCTGACAAACTGTTCTTAGTTTTTCAGATTAAAGTATGCTCGAGAATATTCACTTCTAAATTACGCCCTTTTTGGTAAAAGACTTTTTGAGAATATATATTGTGAACAGTGTTTTTTTTTTTTGGATCCACGTGAAAAATTTTTTTATCAGGAAATGTGTCGGTGAAAATGAGTTAGAGAAATATGAGTTTTAGAAAATGGAGGCGAAACAAAAGCAAAATCTATCATACAAGGAAATTCTAAATCAAGTTTGGTAATACATAGACGAACTGAAAATTAATACTAAAGGGTGAAAAGCAATGAGCAGTAGTTTTCATCTTGCTCATTCAAGAAAGTCCGTAAACTTGGACAAAACTCTACTAATGCTCTTTAGGAACCTTCGTTCTAATTATCCTTATTTACATAGTGGAAAGGCAAGAGAGAACAGGTTACATTCTCTTATCAAATACTATCACAAAATTTATTAACTGAATAACAAAATCCGTTGACACGCATACGTCAAGACTAAACAGGCATTATATCAAACACATTAACTACTGCTTCAACTATTTTTAGCATTCTATACAATTTCAGAATCCATACCCAAAGCAGATTTCGTCTAACATGAGATCTCAGTGAACTTCAAATCCTGTTGAGTGAAGCCGTGTAAGTGACACTTTTGTTGTCACTTAACAATTTTTCTTGGTTACCATTTAGTCACATGTTTTTTATTTATGTCTAACTTATGTAATAAAGTATGTTACAATTTAGTCACATGTTTTTTGTTTTTGTCTAACTCATGTAATGATGTAAAGTTAGGCTAGTTTGAACCTACTACAAGTTAAAGTATTGTCAAGTATGGTTTAGTGGAAGTAGGTAGTATGGTTGGTGATAGAAAGTATTTTTGTATTATATATGTTGCCGTGTAAAACCATTGAAGGGTGATGAAAATTTAGATTTTTCTTCTCCTCTTGTTTGTTCAATATCCTTCGAATCCACCTTCTTCCACCACCTCTTTTGGAATGGTAATAGTTTGCAAGCCATTCCGTTGAAGCCTTTATTTCATCCATCCATAAATTTTTAGCGAATAATATTATTTGCAGTCTCTTACTACCGTTATCGTCCACCTAGCATACATATGATGATTAATGATTCAATAACCGTCACATGTATGGTACTTTTTTTTTTAGCATGCTTAGACAATTTCAGATTCCACACAAGAATGTTATCTAGTCACCCATGCTTAAATGCTTGTGGACCATCAATCTGTACATGAAATAAAAAAAATTCTCTGGACAATGTAACCTAACTGTCGTGCTAAGCACCACTTGCTGAATATTATTACTAATCAAACTCGCTAGAGTTTAAAGTCTTGTTGTCAATAATTTATTAAAATTTGTAATCGTGTCACGATTTTAGAAAGAAACAATGAACTTGACTTAAATGAATATATGTT
>CAIGRN010111515.1:0-16786 GCA_903798345.1 Fraxinus anomala | reverse complement strand
CCCCCCAAGGATGGAAAACAAAATGAAAAATAGAGACAACCACATAAAATAATCACACTTATCGAGCAATTGCGACCTGGTTGATATGACGAAATTACTCCTGGAGACGAAAACTTGAGAATATACCACGGTAAAACATTTGAATATATCCAAAATTCGGGTGAAACATGAGGTAAAAATGAGTTCACTGAATTAACACAAAAGCCTATTATCCATGGTTTCTCTTGTGAAAAAATGACAAGTCCGGAGAGATTCTTCATTGTTATCAGTAATAAATTTCACCCAATTTATTCTTAATTTTCTGAATTTATGGCATATCATATCAAATAATCTTCCTATAATTTGAGGTGAACTTACCAACTTTGAAATGAAGTAGAGCAATAACTTTTGTTTCAACAAAGGCTTGGATAGAACTCAGACAACTTCTTGAAACCTTCAACATCTTTAATAACCTTTGCAGATGATGTTTGAACATCCACATTCTTCCATTCTGTGTTGCAACCCCACACCCGGATTGCAAGCCTCCGGCACTTCGGTGAGGGTTGCTTTAAGTAAGTGTTGTACCAGTTGATAATGTCTGTCTTTTGAATACCCCTAAGCTCCTCTGCTTCCTTTTCGGACATGTCAAACATATACCTAAAAGACGGTCATCAAAGGTCAAGACAGAAATATGTTAAAAAATTGGATGTTTCAGACTGATGCAGGAGATTGTAATACTTCTCGTTTATTAGGTATCATTTATACACCAATTTATTACCATTATTCAAAATTAAGGGAACTTCGTTTACACTGTAAGCATTACATAGATGTGAGCTAAACGCATTTTGGAGGTCGTGAACACTAACCCATCTCAAATGCAGATCGAATATGTCCTAGCACCACTAGATTTCACATATTGGACATGCATATTTTCCAAAAAATAACTTGCATGTGGGTGTAACTGAAACTAAAAACAATATGTATATTCAGGTTGCAAGAAGTATGGAAATTCTCCAAACTTAATTGAAGGTAAAAGGTTCAAGATTCATTCGCGCCTGCATCAAACTGCTATCCTGTAAGTTCACAAAAGAGGTTTCACTTCTCTAATCTTTACACATAAAATATGCAAAATAATCTCTTACCTTTTATCAACTATTTGACCCCAAAGACGATTTGTTTCATATACAAGAGACGGATCTTTCTCAAGAAGCTTGCCCATTAAACCGCTTTTGTAATTCTCAAACATTTCATCGTTGAGTCCATTCTGCAGAACCAAAAAGTTCCATCAAGGAATCATATACACAGAGTTGACCTTTTGAAAAAAGGTACTGTTCAATTCAACGTAACTAACAAATGAGAGAAAAACAGAACACACCACAGAGCAGATTTAAGGTATGATCTCTATATACGGAAAAAACCAATGTATGCAAAACACAGTGACTGACAGACCAGTTCCTACCCATTCTTTTCCATCAATGGTTTTCCAGTTTTCCTATGATTGTTTTACTTTCTTTCTTTTTCCCAAAGGATTGAAGGAAAGGTTTCAATGTAAATCTTCTACAAAGTCAGAAATCGATGGATATAAAAGAACCACTTAACAAATGTATATCACATCGCTAAGTATCGTCAGTATCCAGAATCAACTTCAATACTTAATATTTCAATGCAGAATATTCCTCAAAGTACAACAAATTGTGAGATAGAGTTCTTATGCTAACCACAAGACACAAGCTAACCAAATGCTGATTGCTGCTAGTGAAGAATAGAGAACTGTCATGGCCAAATGCATTAGAAAGAAAGATATCATACTTACCAACATCTCTTCTAGGCCATTTATGAAGTTGTCAATCCTCTCTTGTAAGTACACAGGATTGAACTTAGAAGATTGAACGCGGAAACAGAACCCTAATATGCGGTATGTCACCCGTGGGCTACAGTCAACAACATAGCCAAGTTGCTCTTTTGTCCTATTTTAACATCAATGAAATCGTGAATTAGTCATTACTTAACAGGGGGAGCAGTATTTAAATCCATGTATGCATGTATGAACACGTGCTTGCGCGCGCGTGCATAGAGAGAGACTACTATGATATTTTATGATGTTTATTTGTAGAAAATGTGAAGGAATTGGAATCCAACCATCATCTTATGATCCAATATATTCTAGCTCCAAGCCTCGAACTGAATTATACCTGAGCTGATTGAAAAGCGGTTCTTCCACTATTTCGTCAAAAAGGTCAATCAATGCTTTCAATTTAACCAAGTCAATTCCTCCTTCTGGTTCAATCTGAAAGTAAAGCTGCAAAAAGAACCAAAATAAAAAAAGACTAGACAGCATCAGCAACATCTTTCTAATAACAAGTAGTGTAGAAGCCCATAGTAAGTGCCTTTTTAGATTACCTCCACAACAGAGTTTGTTTCTAGTTTATTTTTCACCCTGACATCTCTAACTAGGTCAGCGCTTGATGGAAGACACACCACAGATTCCTTGTGTCTCATCTCAAATGGAAGTGGTTGTGCAGAGAAATTACTTCTGAATATATTGGAAACATATAGAGCTTCCTCTTCCAGCAAATTCCCATGGCACAGGCCCTCAATATACAACTGCATGAAAATGGATGGCAGCGATGCTGAGGAAAAAATGATTGAAAAGATAGTCCTGCATGCATGTTACTCCACAAAGTATTCTACTGTTTTAGATACATATTTCCCTTTAGTATGTTTCCCTATTGGTTGAGGTTATTTTATTAGCTGCATTCTTGCTTAAGGAGTTACTTTAAAGGTTTTGTTTCTCGTCTCCTAGTGGGATTTAAATTTCTAACTTAACTAGGTTCAGAAGGATTTATCAAGTCATAAACATCAGATTTGTTAAAAAAAGAAGAAATTCATTAGAGTTTCTAAAACATAAAATTGCTCTATTCACAATTGTTCACCTTTTTTAACTTGCCTGAGGAGAATGGGGAAGGGAAATCCTCAAATTCATGTATTATTCCATTATGTATGGACTTAGATACTAGTACCGGAACCACATTATTGTCAAAGTATCAAATCATCAACAATGTATAGTTTATGTTTAAAATAAAAAATCTATAAACCCAAACAACGTTCCAGTATGAGAAGTCCAGTAAAGGTACTTGAATTATAATAGAAGAGTCCACAAGACATAGGTTTATTGGCAAACAGAAATCTTGTGTTAACATACCTTTAAATTACTCCATCTCCATTTCAAGGATCTTATTCCTTTCTGGATGTTAGTAAATTTCCAAAAATATCCTACTTAAAGTACATGTAACTAACAAGATTCTTGGCATTCGTTTCAATAGTGAAAATGAAACGTTAAATCGAATAGCAATTTTTTCAACTCTCAACGAGAACTCCCTGTCAACATTGAAAAACAACCATTGTAGACACAGTGCATTAAATATTGCTTCAACTTACGTGCCGGCATGCATTGTTCATAAGGTAAGCAGCTCAGGCTCTATTGGATTCTCTTTTGCGCTTATTGCCCAGCGCGTTATGCATAAATGTTATAAAGGCCAGGGAAAAAGTAGGGTAAAGGTATTGTTTTCTCTGTTAAATTTAGGTATTGATCCTTAAGGGAAACATTTCTCTTGAAAAGTATAGAGTTCTAATAACATTAAAATAGAAAAATTAACAACCAATATTTTTTTTGGGGTGCTTTTTCTAATATTCAAGATAAAAGAAAATAGAACTTGTACTCTCGTCTTTTTTTCCATTATTTGGCTTTTATCATCTTTTACTGTCTTCCCTAATTAGATGTATTAAGAATAAACAAATACAATCCGCTTATTTAAGGAATAATCATATCATTGGTCACTAAACTTTTCTTGTGTTCCTACATCATTGAACTTTGAAGAGTTTGCCCAGGATCACCATCTATCATTCTGATGAATTCAGTTAAAGGAACTGTTCACATGCCAAGGAAAATACCGTGTGGTTGGTCAATGCCGTTAACTATGCCCAACTAAGACAAATAGTGTTCTAAAATCATATCACTCTCCTCTCCAAGAAAACTTTGGACGCTTAAAATTTCCCGAGTCATCACCATAATTTGGATAGTTTAGGTAAAGATCTGGGCTAGACATGCTTGATTCGGCAAGACTTTAGCAGCTCCAACAGGCGAGAGAATTTTATATTATAGCTTCAAGAGGTACTTGTTACACTAATTTTTCAATCTCTCAATAGTTATATGCTCTATTTTGATGTGTGTTAATAGATTGAATCCATCTTAAACGGTTCGATAATATTCCAAATCTAAACTAAAATCGTTCAATCGCATAAACCAAACCAAACCTAAACATGATTTGCAATTTAGTTTGAGTTAAAAAAC
Organism: Fraxinus anomala; assembly: GCA_903798345.1. Classification (NCBI taxonomy): domain Eukaryota; kingdom Viridiplantae; phylum Streptophyta; class Magnoliopsida; order Lamiales; family Oleaceae; genus Fraxinus; species Fraxinus anomala. The sequence continues at coordinate 12,456 of CAIGRN010111515.1, read as the reverse complement.
GATTTTCTCCTGATATAGATTTTTTCCCGATATATATGTTCAAATTTCTTTAGTTCAATTCATGAGATGTCTATCTTTGCTGGATTTAGGACCTGTCTGGCACTGCTTCTTCCAATCAATTTTTGGACCGTTTTGTACTCTGCTGGGACCCACACAAGAGAGAGTTGGTCAACAAAGGCAGGCGGATTTGGTGCCCAACGGTAACAAAATTGGATTTTAACGGTAGAAATTTTACTTATGATCATTCCCAGGCCCTTATGCACGTTAGATGGGAATTGATTATCACCTTGTTGCTTTAACTTTTGAGTAGAGTAGAATGAAAGTCTGCTTTTGTTATAGCCCATGGTCAATTAAATCCTATCAATGGAAAATAGTTGTAGAGACTTATTTTCAATGTTTATATTTTTTGCACTTCGCTAATAAAAAGGTAAAAAATTTGAAATACTTCGACAAGTTATCCAATTTTTTCTTGTTAAAAATATGTATATGAATCATAGTACTAATAGTGGAAGTTTCCAATGAATAGTAAATGTTTCAATTTTAGTCTTTTGGTACATCCTGATCCAATAACACTAGTTACTACTAGTAAACTTACTATAGATTTAACTAATAAGTAAATATTAACTAAAATTTATCTGTCTCCATTTCCATAAACATAGTAACACATCCTTCCATGGAAGCATTAGTATATGATATGATTGTGTTAAATTCTTTTATGTGCTTAGCAAAAGAATTCTTGGCCAGATCAAGTTAAATGCTAGAGAGGATGCTAGTTGTATAGTCATGCACATTGGGATTTCTATTCGACGCCAACTGTACGGCAATGAGCACAACAAAACAAAGCAAGAGGAAAGGGGAAAAAAAAAGTTCCTAAAGAAGCTTCAAGGAGGCAAGGCTTATGCATATATGCTGCTAATACAAGTTATACATTATGTAAAGACTGGTTTCAAACCTGGGAAAGAAGATCTGGAATAAAAGTCGTTAAATCAGCAAGAGACAAGTTACTTAACAGGCGCAACTTCTCCTCTACATCCCAAAAGCTCTGACACAATACTTGCAGTCTTAAGTAGGAAGAATGATTTAGCGGCTTCATGTTTGTGTTCTTTAAAGTTCTCTCTAAATCTTCTTTGATCACCTATCAAAAACTGATCATCAGTGCATGAAACAAATCTAAAAAGGACAACTTACTACAGAAAATCTGCAGAGGAATATATTAACGTTAATTATAATGAGAATCAAGTAGAAGCCTTGCTGTAAAAGTTTATCTTTCTTTTCATAAAGATTTGTGAAAAATATCATTATTGGTTACTATGAGCCAACCGTTACATAATTTAATTGAATTGCTGAGTGGTCATTTTGCGGAAAAGATCAAGACTTAATTCTGAGTTTGCTATATCACTATCGCTAAACGTGCAAAGCCAAATGAAATCACCGAGCAATTAAATTATGAAGAAAAACAAAACCTATCAGGGGCTACAAAACAAGGATGAAGTAACAACTTTTACATACCATGAAGCGATCATCCTTTGGCAGAAATGATTTAGCAACTGCCAAAACTTTTGACAAGAGGACTGGAAGCTTATCATTGAAACCATAAACCTTTAGCTCTAACTTGTCACCATATAGAGAAATAGAACTTTCTAGTTTAGCCACACTGGCCTGCCATCGAAATAATTAGGTCATGTCATATGCAAATAAACATTTACAGATTCACTGGGATCAGCCTAAAGTACAGATGAAATTCAATAAAAGCATGAAACACAAGAGAGAGAGCAACCTGATAAATAATTTCATTAAGCTCATCTTTCAGCAGTAGTATAAATAATTCAGTCAACAAAGCATTCCTCAAGCTACCATATCCTCCATTTAATGTAATGCGGAAATATGTATTAGCACGAGGAAGTTTAAAAGTCTTGTCAAGCTTGTACCACAACTTCGTCATAGGTTCATCAAGTATACATCTTGGGGATGATAAATCAGCAAGCTGAGTGGACACCTTGTCAGCACGTATGGAAAAATCACGTGGAATGAAGTTGTTCCTTGAGGGCAAATGTAAGGAGGAATCAATTGTGGGAGGATCCTGCCATAATTGCATCAGAGCAGATGGAATGTCTTCCTCAACATATTCTGATCCAAACCATGGCTCGAGTTGAACATCTGGAACCATACCAAAAAGGAGAATTGGAGGTCAATTTTGCATTGAACTATTAACATTAATAGACAAAAAGTAGATCATGATTCGAAAACCAGAAAGAAAATAACATCGAAATTTTGAAACTCTAATTATGAGTAGCTACACAAATGACATAACCATGTTTCTCATTGATAGACCTGGCCAAATGGAGCAGCAAGATAACCACGGCTAATTCAGTCTGAATTGAGCAAAGGAACTAAAATATGGTCATCAACCACTAAGATCAGACCACCCTACTGGTTGGATCATCATGGTTAATTCAACCAATAGGTCAATCAATTTAATGAGATAACAATTACATAGCAAGTTACTTTTGTGAACTAATATAAGTTCTATATAATTAGACGTTAAGAAAACCAGGTTCACAAGAGAAAAAAAAAGCCGAACAGCAATGAACACATACTAGTGGAATATGCTTGCACACAAACTAGATGAAGCAGAAGAATGCCCCATGATAAGTTTTTTAAGGAATAAATTCATCTGATGCCGAGGGTTTCGTTCAATTTTTCTATAATTAGCCAGATGTTTTCAGAATTTTCAACTTATTGCAGTTTATAGTTGCCTAAATCCGAGAGTAATTAGCAAGTGTCAGTCATTTCCTACAAGTTTTAGGAGTTCTCTTGGGCTGCAATTTATGCCATGTTCTATTCGCATTAGCATTAGCAGTAATAAGAATTTTCGAGCTCTTAAAAAAGCCATTATACAGTAAAAGATATTTTAGAGTGGAATGACATTATTTTCTTAGCTTTCTAGGTTAAGGTTTTGTGCTTTCTAAACCTGATTGAGTATTTATCTCAATCAAACCTTGACAGGAAGGGTTGTGTAACTTCTTTACAGAATTTTTTTTCTCCATAAAAAACTCTTCTATGAAATTACTGGGGCTTAATTGTTTCAGAGAATTTACGAATCCACCACTCTTCAATTGCAGTAAGGCTTTCTAATTAACGAACCAAGGAGTTTACGCCCCATTAGAAACTGTTTGTCTATCTGAGACTGTTCCTTGGCCTGTAGGTCATGCGTCAGAAGGAGCCCAAAATCATAATTTTGTCCAGAACCATTATTAAGCCAGCTTGTTAGTTATTCACTTAAGATGCCTTACTCTTATAGTCTGATTGTGTCATTTCTTCAGAAGATTTGTTGTTTGACAAGCAAATCAATTTGAATATACAATGAAGCAGCTTTAGAGCTCAATAAGGTTATGTTCGTTGAAGAACTAAAGTTTGGTAACGAAATTAGGTCTACATACTTTTCAACCTTTCTACCAAAAGAAGCTCGATTCACCTTATTCCTTTTAGATGCATTTGACCTGAGGATGTTCGGCATACATGTATTGAAAGAAAACCAAATACAATTATTTTGCCATCTCCATAGAGCAATTTACCATATTTCATAAGGCCTATGTTTGGTCCCCATTTTTCCACAACTCATTTTCAACCACACATTCTACCATAAAATAATTTTACAAGTAAACCCAAAATTTTTCCTAATTTTCTAACCACATTTGACATTCTCCAATAACATACTATTCCAAAATGCATTTTGGCCCAAAAATGGGGCTGAAACAAGGGCAAGATTTTCATCAAATATTTGTTAATTAAAAGCTTATATTTGAAAGTGAAGCACATGAATAAAATATTACAGACAATAGCAAGGAATGAGAACTGGCGTAAGAAAAACTTACTATGTGACTTGTTAATAGACTTTGTAACTAGGTCAATTCTCATGTTTCCAGGCTTGAAGAAATCCAAAATATTTTTTATCATATCCTCATCCCAGATTTTATATGCGTATTCACCATATATAACATGCTCTGGCGGATAAACAAGGAGATTTTCTGCAATGACAAGTATTTGTCAATAAATATGGACAAGTTAATACAAGCAAAGACAGTGTAAGACCAAAATTCGACATGAAAACAGCTGAAAGACATTGAGAAAAAAAATACCAGAAAGTTCTGCAGCATAATCATCCTGAGGTTGCTCCTCTGCAAATCCAAATTCCATATTCCCAATATCTTGGAGTTCCTTAAAAATCCATTGTTGAGGAGAAAGTAGGCGAAGTAATTTGAGATATTGATAGACAAATCCAATGATATCAAATATCTGCATCATCAGTAGCATATGTTAATTGTAATTAGGATTAAAATCCAATATTCAGCTGATTAGTTTGCAAAGAGAGACATACAGGAAATAGTAATAAACCCTGCTTGCTATTAGAATAAAATAAAATCAAACATGCTACAATGAATATGTTCATGTGTAGGCAATGAAGTAGATCGATCTGATGCCAAAACCATCCATGGGCCAGATCTAAAATTTAAAACACGAAACTACATCCATGTCCAAATGGATGTAATACATATCTAATCACATTTTAAATTTTCAAATTGGAATCAATTCTTTCCCTTTGGCAACTTGATCAAATTTATTTCTTGCATTATTGATTCCAAATGACCCAACTTCAAATTAACTATTACTCCATTTGCACGTCTTGGATTGAATTGTCATGTAGTTTCATGTGAGAGTTGAATAGGTGGAAGTTTGATGCAACCAATTGCTAAGAATCCAGAGCAATCATAGCAAGTTCTTTAAAACAAGGGTATTCATGGAAACAAAATGCTTAGGGGCTGTTCTCTTTGGCCGTTTTGGGTCGTTTTCTGTTTTCGATTTTTCAAAACAGTGAAAACACGTTCTCTTTCCTATTTTCGAAAACGCGTTTTTGAAAACGAAAAAAAATTTGTACACAAAACGATAAAATCATCGTTTTGGACGTTTTCAAGCCAATCCCACGAAAAACTTGAAAACAAGGGAAACAAACTTGAAAACAAGGGAAACAAGGGACATAGAGAAAGAGAGAGAAGATGAGAGAGAGAGAGAACACGTTTTTCTTTTTTTATTTTCGAAAACAATTTNACAAACTTGAAAACAAGGGAAACAAGGGACATAGAGAAAGAGAGAGAAGATGAGAGAGAGAGAGAACACGTTTTTCTTTTTTTATTTTCGAAAACAATTTTTGAAAATGTAAAAAAGAACACATTTTTAACAATCTCAAAATACACCCCCAAAACATATAACTCAAAATGAATTCAAAACTCAAAACACAAAACTGAAACACAAAGAGAACGGCCCCTTAGTTTTTTGATAAGAGTATTGATTTATGGACATGCAAAAAAAAAAAGATTATTAAATCATGAACAGATGAAATAAGATTAAAATCTAGTCATGAATTGCAGCCATTCTTAACGTCCATGCAAAGGAATTACTATGCAAGTAACTAAATTATTAAAAGAGCTAACTAGCAAGTGATATTAGATTTTTCCTGAACTTTTAGAGCAGGAAAAAGAATTACCTTCTCCAAGCCAGAGTCAGTGAGGTGTATAGACATTCCAAAAATATAAGCTATTGAAGAGCGATGCATCCCTTCATCACCAACACCAGCAGATATGGAAGATGCCCAGCCTTTAGCTTTGAGGAAAAAAAGCAAGCTTCCTTTGCCCTCTGAAATCATATTAATTTCCGTTCAATACTTGTAGTGTTGCCCATAGGCATATATATACCAACTATGCTAATATGATTATAAATATCATGCGCATGTGTTAGCAGAACAGCTTTAAGCTGCAACAAATGAAATCATACTGCCCCACACGCCCAGACTAATGTTCAAATATCCTTTTCGAAGCATCTCTACAAAACTTTCTACTTTCCTAAGATCAACTCTTTTTGAATCGCTTTATTCCAGTATGACCCTTAAACCAGTAAATGGTATGATCTTAACATGCAATGTGTAGTCAATGGGCCAAGTGGTCAACTTCATGTAGCATGTCTGTATTGGAAAAGATCATATTTAAGTGCTGCTCAGCTCACCTACTCTGTGTCATCCACAGCAAGGTCATTTCATTTGAAAGGTAGCACAAATTAATGCTAAAGAATTATTAATTCTAATAGAGTACAAGGACAAAATAAGACAACTTCAATGGGGATCTGCACCAAATTTAAAGAATTATAAATTAAGATAGAAACAAGATATTAAAACCTTCTTACCCCTGGATCTCTCCAGTTCTCTATAATGAGTGTTTTTAACTTCGATTGCATTAACAGAAACTTTAATAAATCCTCTTCCATCCGAATCTCTCCAATTCTCTATAATGTGAATTTTAGTGTAGATTGTATTCAACTGCAGTAACTATGTGTTGAATGATGATTTTAGTTCAATCGGAGTAAAATAAGAGAAGAAAGCCTAACTGACTAGTGTAAACAAAATTGAAGGCACAAGATACTGTCTAAAGCACTTACAACTTGATAAATATACTTTTTTCTAGATGAGATGTGATACGATTTCATCAGCTTCCAGGTAATAAACTTACAAAGTCCTTATGTTTTCTACGAAAAATATTTGGAGCATCAACATACAGGCACAGGACCCTCAGAAGCACTTTACCTATGATATGAACTTTGGGATCAATCTCTCAAGTTTAATTCTGATCTCCATCAAATGAGTACAAACTCCCAAACAAGTTCCTCACGACATATACAGCTGATCCCACTCCGATACAATTGACAATAAAATTAAAAGCCCGTAAAATTTCATTAAGCTTTCTAGACTGAAATGCCTAGAGTCAGAATTTTATATTTAATTCATTCTGGAGAAACATAAACAAGAAACCTGCTCCTATGAATAAAGGACCTTAAATATTTGACAAGACTGAAAATGGCACGCAAAAATAGGAGGCTAGCATGATAAGAGGAGAAGAAGATGTAGAAACATGGATTTTATTTCATAATTCTAGTAAGTGCCTGAAATGCACAGAAAAGTAGAAATCTGTTTTTATGTACCAATTGTTTTTAATCCCTTTGAAAAAATATTGAGAAGGAAAAACAAAATAAAAGGTCAACAGTGACAATTGAACCAAATGACATTTTGCCCCAAATCTATCACATTTTTCGACAGATCCCAAATCAAGAAGCATAGGTGGAAAATAGAGGAAAGCAAAGCCACAAGGCAAGTGAAACTAATAAAAATACACCAATAACAGATGCAGAAACACACAATAAATTTCCACCTCTTCCAATGTGAAACGTTCTGTCATTTAATTCATTCTGGAGAAACATAAAATAAACAAGAAACCTGCTCCTATGAATAAAGGACCTTAAAACCATCTTACCATGTCCAAGGAGATGAGCAAGGTAATCTTCAGCCTTCTTTAGATAATCTTTTCGCAGGGAAGGTAATGTCCATGACAGATCAAGTATATGAACGTCTTTAACTGCCTCTAACCGGTAAAGTTTGCCAGCTTTCCAAATAGGAACGTCTAAATATGTCTCTGGCATAACCACAGAGCCTTTTTTGATGCTGCCAAATAATTCATGGACCCAACTTTCTAGGACATCAAGAGTCTCTGGAGATATCAGAAGTTCAACAGTTAAGATAACAAGAAAGAATGACAACGCAAGCAGAATTCTGTTTCTTTTTCCATCTCATCATGTATGCCAGATAAAAAAATCGCATAAAGAGCACACAGATTCCTTCTACACTAAACTCGTCAAGAATAATGATAGGGAATGCTCCCCTATAATTTTGAATATAAATACTATCCTGTTAGTAGCCAGTGTTTAGCCCTTGACAGGCTTTAAGGTGTAAGCCCCAACATGAACCAATAAAATAAGTGAATTTTTTTTAAAATGTGGAATTATACTCGTAATAAACTGTAAACTATGTAAAACATCCATGATAAAACATTTCAAGTCTAGCATGGAGTTAGCTTTTACTTATTCCCAAATACCATCTTTGCTTCTTTTCCAGGAAACAAGTTCACGGCCTGTGGACTGTCTACCTCCACATAACTTTGGGAAGGCAACCCCAATTTCAACCATCGCCTGATTACACATGAAGCTGGATTTTTTTTTTCGAGTTAGAGTTCTCCAGAAGCTCCAGAAGTAAGGATGGAGAGAATATCTCTACACTCTTAGGTTAGGACCCAAAGTACAACTCATTGAAAGGGTACCTTTTACTCGTTATAGGTAAGCTCTCTTTGGGACACTTTCTCACAAAGAATAAGCCCCCACTGTTAGATAACCAAATGTGAGTCTTTTTAGGTGCCCCAGTCAAAAGCTATACCAAAAATTGGTTCGTGTAGAAAATAGAAATGGATGTATCGGTTCATGTAAGAATGCACAAAGAATACCAAGGGGAGTTATTTTTATTCAACAAAGTTCTAATATTATTTTCACCTACTTAATACTTATAATGGAATAGTATGGAAATGCATTCGTATAAATTGATGATACTATTGGAGTGATTAGAAACTTAATATGGATCAACATAGTAAATTATTAACTACTAAACAAATGAAACATCTTACCAACTATTCAAGAATTCTCTTGCTTTGACTTAAAAGAAAAGTATTCTAGGGAAGAAAATAATAAACAGACAGACTACACTAAGATATATACAAAAGAGAGAAAAAAATATATTGTGCAGTAGGTCTCCTTTCCCCACTCATTGCTGCTAAAAAGTTTTGACTCACTTGGGAGAGGGGTTTATCAAGTTTCAACTGTATGAGGTTAGCACACACCTGCTTCACTTGTTCTCTTATCTATTCTCCAACTCTCTTATTTTTCCCCTAATTTTGAATCTGCCCTCTACTCTCAATCACGTGCATTTAAAATGATTTCTATTAAATGGACAATTGGATAAATTTCTAAATGATACTGTTATTCCGACCCTGGCATGTGGGTTCTTTGCACGAGTTCCTAAAATAGGAAGTGTCAAATAACATGAGACGGTGGATTAAGAAGAATGTGGTCCAACTTGATGTGAAGTATTGAAGGATACAACTATAACCATGCCACATTGATTATTATAAACAAGTGTCAATTCTCAGGGTTGTATAAAACATTTCCCCAACTATATTCTCTCTTGATCTGTTATGCTTTAATGGTAAATAGATGCCAGGAGGTATTAAGCTACTTGGGTGGAAAAAGAGAGTCAAGAGAGGGGAAGGAAATGAGTTTTGGGGACCACAAAGAATGTGAATGTACATGAATTAATTAAGATAGCATCCATTGGAGTACTGAGCCTTCATGGGTTAACTTTGAGACAAACAGCTAATAGAGTCCAGAGGAAGGAAAGGATACTTAAAATCCATATAATTGTGGGATATGATTTTGACAGCTAGAGTTGACTTGCTTATTATTCACATATACATAATTGATCATCATTTAAGATATTTCCCAAAGCTTGCTTAAAATTATATTGCCTTCAGTATTGCTCGCCGAAGGGATGAAGAGGGAAGTCACAAGGTTGAGTTGTGAGGTTGAATCTCCAGGTAACTACATTCTACCAAACTACTCAATTTTATTTCGAAAGGAAAAAAAACATTAAATTAATATAACAAATTTCAACTATATTAATATGGCCAGCAAAAAACCTTTCACGTCAATCCAATTTCTTACTATTGTAAGAATGAAAAACTTACCTCCTCCAATGACAACTAACTTCATCAATTCACCATGATAATTATCATTGTATAATTTCACAATATGCTCCCGTAAATTAATTCCCTTCTCCATAGCATCAACCAGGCTCTTCTTATTCCCTACAAGAAGTCGAGTGAAAACCGCACAAATAATGATGTAGCATCAATTATGGACCCAGGACAAAAAAGAAACTAATAATGATCGTGTGAAACATACCCCAAAAGAATCGGTTGAAAGGATGAGCAGGGGCAGATGTATGGCACTGCAACTGTTGCAGACGACAGGAATCATTTTGTAAAACCTGATTAAATTCTGACCCAAATTGTAATATGTTAATAGAAAATTCAGCTTCGAGTCAGCAACAATAGAAATTAACAATCTATTCGGAGTAAATTTCTGAGACCACTGAGACAGAAAAGATAAGAAACCTGAATCCACAGCTAATACCTCCCTTTCCATGGCTTCAGCTTTCATCAAAGGAGAAATGAAAAATTGAGCAAATCTGAAACATGAAAACAGTAAGAATAAATATCACTAAATCTTTCACCCAAGAGGATCAACATTAATAAAGTAAAGGATAAATAAACAAAACTGCTTTAAAACTAAGACTTTGGTATCATATGGAAACATTACATATGCGGTAATTAACCAAGATCAAGATATATATATATATCAAATAACTGGATTTTGAATCTTTACAATGCTAAGAAATGCAGCCTAAAATCAAAATCTTGAACAATCAATCTAATCTATACTTAGAGCATTTCTTACTCCTAGATTCAACTTTGGCTTTTAGATCATAAAACTTCTAGGTTAACAGTCTCAAACCACCAGCCTCAGTTGAACTTGTCATAAGGTTCATTAACTCAATGCCTTTAGGTGTGACTCGGCTGTGGCAGAATAATTCATCTTCCATCAAAGTGCAAGGAAAATTTATAACGATACAAAAAATTCTCAAAAACATCGAGATAATACTAATTAACAGAAAATGCTGCAACTATAAAAGCATGCTTATAGCAGAAATAGATAGAAAGGAGAAAGGGCACATTCACGTGATAATAAAGAAGACTTCCATATGATATTGAATTTTGTTCCATCTTTCTCCATTCCTTGTGAAAGAGTGCAAGAATGCTATGTGCTTTGAGCTGTTTTAAGTTTTTTTCAAAAAATACATACAGAAATTTTGAAATTTCTGAAAATCATAGACAAAGCTAAAAGCCCACAAGCTACCTAACAACAATTTCATGGAATTTTTAAGGATAAAAACCATGAAGAGCAGGAACAAATTTCGATATTCTAAAACACTATCTCCGGCACATTGAGAGAGGGAGAGACTTAAATCATTGCACTATAGATGAGAGCAATGCATGGAGTCAAAAGAAGCCAGTGGAAGAATTAATTAAAAATAATAATATATTAAAAATTCCACGTAATATGTGTCATTATGCAGTTGCGATGATTATCGGCATGAAAGCTAATTGACAAATAACAGACGTATGGCACAATAGAATGTAAAGAAAAGGATCATAATACAAAATCTAAAACGAAATTCTGTCCAATAAAGCAATACTTCCAAGAAAGGTAGAAAGATAGCTACGAAGTATTAACTTGGAAGATAGAAGGGGATTTGTGGAAAATTAGATAGACAACGCAACAAAAAGAAATTGATTGTGAACACAGAAGCTTAGGTCAAATAACAAAATAAGAATCCGATTCAGTACTATGAGAAGCACAGGCCTCATTTTCAAGGCTATTATGTGTTTCACTAAATCTAATAGACAAAAGTACAAGAAAATAAGAGAAAAGGATTAATAAATTAATTAATTGGTACAATCGTTTTGTCCAAAATGGTATCCTGATTCAAGGAAAAGTAAAATTGGAAACACAATCAAACACAGTTCATCATCTTATATACATCCATAGGTGCAATGATTATCATTATGTGTATAACAGCACATTTTGTGGCTTGTTTCATGAATACATGTGAAAAAAGTCCATGGATGGGCAAATCCCCTTTAATACTACAAAGTACATAAATTTGTATTTACCTTATCAACGCACCCTTAAGAAACTCTTTTTTCACTTCAAAATGGTAGCATGTGTGCTCAGTTTCTGTATATGCATTGGATGAGCCTCCGTGCTTAGACAAGTAACTGTCATACTAGCAAAGAGAAGGGTCAGTCTTGCAGGCCAAATAGCTCTCTTGATTACATCATGGAAGATTTTACATTACAGTTTACGACACGAGTTACAGACCAAACAAACTTCAAAATAAGAAGAGATCATGATATTTGACTTTGCATCACTTCTGGCAAAAATAGAAAATTTCTGTTTTTTATCCATTTTAGGAATTTTTTGGTGTTCGGTCAATGCAAAGTGACATGCACACTTAAGTAAAAATGTAAAACCAGGCATAGGGAACAGGATAAGCCAACACACCTCATTTTCATCCGGAAATTCAGTGCTCCCCATGAAAAGCATGTGCTCTGCAATGAACTTGCAAAGTAAGTTGTGTTTGAATTATAATGCAAAATATGCTAAAATTCATTTTTTCTCCTTCCCGCAAACAAATACAGTGTTATCCTCATATTCACATTATTTGTACCTTTATATCATCTTGACCAGACTATTATTACAAATATCGAGTTAGTGAGAGATGGGCAGATTATACCATATTATAGTCGAAAATACCTATAAATCCCGTCCTTAGTCAACCAGTTCTACCTAGGGCTATCAATGGATTGAATTTTGATCCGAATCCAACGAAATTAATGGGAGATGGATTTA
>CAIGRN010111506.1:0-15276 GCA_903798345.1 Fraxinus anomala | reverse complement strand
GATCGACCTTTACTTCCATTACTACATTAGTTTTAGAGATTTAAGGACTATTTTTGGGTGTCGTACCAGGTGGTAATCAAAATGTAATTGTAGCAAAAAATCTTGTATTATATAGCCCTTATTTGGGCTCCCATTAATCCAAAAATACATTTTTTAAAAAATTATTTTCAACCACACATTCTTTAATAAAATAATAATACACGTAACAAGCATGCTCAATGATAAGTTAAAAGGGGGCACGTGTCGACACATGATTGGATAGTTTGAAAAGAAAAAAAAAAAACCCCAATCGTTATCTGCCACACCATCCTGTTACCTCCATCTCTGTCCTTGAACCTGTCCATGTCCTTGAGGAGCCTGTTCAAGGAGCATTATTTTACACATAAACCCAAACTTTTTCTTATTTATTAACCACACATTCTCAAAAAAATTACTATTCCAAAATACGTTTTTCTCAAAACCTCATTAAAATGGAGCCTAAACAAGGGCATAAATTGATCTTCAAGTTATCCTTACATTCTTATGAGTGAAATACAATAGATTTCACAAACACTGACTCTCTCCACTGTCAGACGGCCCATTAGTTCTACCTCACATTTTGAATAATTTCTCCAACAAAGAGCCATTCAGCACTCACTGCTCAAGATCAACTTCAGAAATATGTCCAGACTCTGCTCAAGAAAATACCTTAAGTGATCTAATAATTAGGAAGTCCTTTTCAAAATGAATGCCTTTATCTCTATTTTAGGTCGTTTCAAAATAAAAACTTTACCAAATATTATAAAAATACAATACTTCATATGGAACCCACTTACATAACTTTATCTCCTTCAAATGTTTAGAGAAAAAAATAGACGTGTCAGCCCAGTTTATGCTCCAATTCTACTTAATACTGCCTCTTTCAAATATCATCTTAACAAATGTCTCTAGCAAACCCTGATTGGTCTCAAAATTGACAGGTTCACAGAGATAATATTAAATACCAAATGAAATGTATGCACAATAGTTCATAATACTGTACCGCTCTCCATATAACATTTATGAATTATGAAGTCATGGAAAGGACATGGAAGCTCTTAACGACAAACTCATCAAAGCTCTTAATTATGGTAAATAATGATTAATGTAATAGAAACTTTTCGAAATGAAAATTCACACTCGTTAATGTAATTTGGAAAAAAATTTAACATAGTTAACATGCTTTTACGAAATAAATGTTTGAGTGTCAAGTGCCTGATATGTTCATGATCTCAAAGATTCCAAGAACCTGTATAATAGAACTGTACATATTTGCATGTAATATATGTAAGTATCTGTAGTTCCCATCCTGCATTATCGTATTCCCTTAGCCATCTAATTGAAAGGGAACCTCATTGAATGAAAACATATCCTAGTTCCAAAATTTTACATTGCAACTGTTACTAGTAGTACAAGAGAATACATAAACATATAATGGAGGCCCTAGATAGCACCCAATCTGACAATATATTCTGTTATGCTTACGGACATCAAATCAATTTCCACCTTGGCATATGAACTTTCTCTATTCGGACATATCTCAAATACCTAGTTAGATTAGTTGTACTGCCAAAAAAGTGTTCCCTAGTTTACAACATAGAATCTCACAATGGTAACACAGTCACCATAGACACATGAATCACATCAACTAGCATGGAAGCAGTTAACCCAATAGCTTGAGAATGATATTAACACATGATTAAATTTGCCTAATAGTAACACTACAGTCAGTGGAAGGAATTGACTCAGATATGAAATAAGATGTACACAAGGTAATTTAAAAAGAAAAATACATAGAACCCAAAAGACAATTATGAATTTTAAAAAATAAGTAAAAACAGTTCATCACTAGCAAAAAGAAGAGAATCCCTTGTACACAAGAAATATACCAAAGCTCTCATTTATATCTATCCCTTATGAATAAGAATTATCAACAAAACATCCATGCAAATTTTTCGGGGAAAATTTTCGCTGATGTCCAGAAACCTTTCATTTTCTTGTGCTGGACGGTATCTCAAAAAAAAAAAAAAACCAGTTATGGGCATATCAAATTATGAAATGAATAAGAGTATTAGCCCCCGTTTGGCTCCCATTTTTTTCCATTACACTACATTAATTTTTTTTCTCTTCATTTCAACCACACATTCATCAAATAAAATAATATTACACACAAATCTAAAATTTTTCATTACTTTTCTACCACACATTCTCCCATCAATCACTATTCCAAAAATTTTCAACACCCCAAAATGGGGGCCAAACAGGGGCTTAATGTCAAACACTGTTTCCCCTTTTCTCTTCCCAACTTTTTAGTCCCCGTTTGGCCCCCATTTTTTTTTCCATTACATTACATTAATTTTTTTTCTCTCTTCATTTCAACCACACATTCATCAAATAAAATAATATTACACACAAATCTAAAATTTTTCATTACTTTTCTACCACACATTCTCTCATCAATCACTATTCCAAAAATTTTCAACACCCCAAAATGGGGGCCAAACATGGGCTTAATGTCAAACACTGTTTCCCCTTTTCTCTTCCCAACTTTTTCCCAAAACCTCTCTTTTTATCTCTCCACACATGTTCACTTTCACCAAACTTCACCATTTCCTCCTCCAGGAGAAACCATCTATTTTCCCCAAAGTGAAAATAATAATGGAGTGGTTGGGTAAAATTTTTAGCAACTTTTTAGGAGAATAATATTCGATCCCACGAAATGTGTGGTTAATAAGTGGATTGTAATTATGAATATGTGGTTGAAATTAATTTTTGACTTGACTATTGTTCCCATAGAAAAAGAAAATGGGAACTCAACTTACACAATATAATGTACTGAAATTAATATGTCAAAACATGAAGAAATCGAACTTTGACGCGCAGAAAAATATCAAAATGGAAAATAAAATCATAGATTTGCGAAAGTTAACCATTAAACAACCACCAATGGATTATTAAGTCGCAGAACTCAAAAGTAAATATCAATTACAAAAACTGAAGCAGTAAACACTAATTTACTGTTTATAATATTAAATTAACAATCAGAAAAGATGTTAACATGGATAAATTCTTCATTGAAACTAAAACTTAATTAAGCAAATCCAGAAAAATTTTAGGTTCGGATATAATTCCACTGAAAGGAAAGTAAAAACAAATTGGGAACTTGCATGAGGATAACTGTAAATTATCGCCACGGTGAAGCATCTCACAGCACTGCAGGGGTGCAGCTAAGCTTTCAGTCTAGTGAGGGCAAGATTTTAGTACGGAAAACGAATTCAAATGACACAAGGATATTAATATATACTACAATTGTTTTATACGGGTTTCATAAAATTGCTGCATATTCAACTCATTATCAATTTCATCAAATACATCTTTCTCTACTTGAACGAAATATCTAACAAATGGGAGAAATCATTTGAAAACACAATAATCCATTTTTCTCTCTCTTTTTATCAACCACACATTATTCAATAAAATAATATTACATGTAAATCCAAAACTTTTTTCTTCCTTTTTAACCATACATTCTTCAAAAAAACACTCGAAAAATTATATCACAAATAATGAGGGCCAAACGGGGGCTAAATAAACACTCTTTACAGTTTGCACCATATGCCTTTGGCCTTGAACTTGAAGCTGGAGGCTGGAGTTAACAAGCAATTATGAGAAGACTAAAAAACACACAATAACTAAACCTGAAGCAAGTCCAAATGTCACTGTCACAACTTACATGTTAAGACCTACAAACTTCAATCATCCAAAAAAAAAAGCAACCATGAACCATTTTGTTTAAAAGGAAATAAAAAATCAACAACTGTTAATAAAAATCAGTAAATTGTACTAGTAAACTAGTATGAAAACACAAATTCTTCAGGATAAAGATTTAATTAGTTATCCCACATTAACAATAACAGAGAAGGAGAATGTAAAGAATTTGATATAGGAATTAGGATTTAGTGCCGTGATTCTGGGAATTGAGTTTAGATCGACTAGGAACCGGGAGTTTGTGTGGGCTGTGTTCCTTTGCTTTAATTTTTTTTTTTAAAAAAAATACCAAAGCAGAACGCACTCCTGCAGATATACTGTTTGTATATACACACAGAGATATATACATAGTGAGAGAGAGAGAGAGAGAGAGTAAATGATACCTGGCGTAGTGGCGTGCTAAGAAGCCGCCGAGGGGAGGCAGAAGCGGAAGTGTAGCTCTGAAGGTTTGTGCGGTGGGGGGCTGATGTAATTTACTTTTACTATTTATAAGAATCTGCATTATTTTCTTCCTTTTATCATCAATTGCACTAAAACTTTGTTATTTTGATCAATTTAGGGCTTCGGTAGTTGTAAACAAACCCTTTAAAACGAGTGTAAGCCGTGTTCGACCACAATTTAAATTCGAACTAAGTTCAGATAATGATATTAATCTACGGTAAATTTCAATTGAACAAATCATATTCAAGTCACACCACAAATATATACAAGTTTTAATAGATTATTAAATCTTTTTTCGCTACGTATTTTACCTAAAACAAACGAAAAATTTTCGATTTGGGTTTGCATGGCTTGATTTAGTGCAGTTTTTGGTTTGGGTTGGGTTGGTAAAATTAAAAATCAAGATGATCAGTTTGATTACTTACACGTTAGTGATCCAAATCATATCCAGATTTTCGTCTTTCTATGATTCTTATCTAGACCAAACTAAACATGTTTGGCCTCGTCTAAGAAAAAAGCAAATTCATCGTTCAATTTTATCTATTTATAATTTAAACCAATTATAAACAACTCCTCACATGCCATAAATCTTTCCTTCTACAATTTCTCCGTAGAAAAGTGCAGTTTGGCTTGGACTGGACTCGACAGGCTCGGATCTAACCTGGACTTTTTACACCTCCACTTATCTCAAGCATAATCTGATATTAAATTTTTGCTAAATTAACTTGGAACTTCTCCACAGCTGTGCAAAATCTTAGATGTGGCTGTTTGATCTGGTATTCCAAAAGTTATCAGATTCATCTGAAGTCTGAAAAATGCTAGTTATATTTCCGATCTGATAAGAAATCCGATAACGGGGTGCGTAATACATAGAGATCGAAACAGCTGAAAAAGGATAAGTTTTTACATTATGCTTTTCTATCTTTCTTGCTATAAAATGACGACCTGTGAGTGATTTACTCGGCCTTCTCAATCGCTTCTATGCATTCAACCACTGTCGCCTTCTTGGACATTGCTGAAATAAGGGTGTCATGAAGCACCCTATTATTTTTCAGTAGTGATCCAGCAAAGAGAACCTGCAATATCATTTTCCGTAGTATCAAGAGGCAAATTCTGTAGACATAAATTACTGTAACCATTCATTGAAATACGAACTTACTGCCCATCTGGTTAGGTTTTGCTGCTGGTCTTTGCTCAGCTGCGGCTTGCTCCTGTTTATAAATCTCTGAGGAAGAAACAGGGCAATGAATTAAGATTAGAGTTCAACGTTTGTGCAAGCCGCCTTCTAGGTGGCACGTACAAACCTGAAGAGTAAAAAGATCAGCAGATTGGCCGACAACTTTATCGTATTTTAGACCTTCTGCTGCTAGTCCAGCCATAGCTACAACTGCCAACCTGAGAAGTATAATATTTTTAGGCCTCTTGCTCTCACAATTTTCCTTTCCTATTAAGACGATAACTTTTGGAACGTAAACATTCATGGATAATGAATTCAATCAATGTCTACATCTAGGATTAAGAAGAAGAACCAAATATAACAAAAATGGATAAAGGATATACAAGTTAATGAGCTCAGATGTTTTGCATGTAGAAATAGTTACACAACTCGGCATTTTTAATGACATGCCGAACAAGGGTCACCTAACTTTCTGAAAAAATCCAGTCAATCACAGAAGAGTACGAGTACGACTATCTGCAACACAATTTTACATATACATGAAAGTATAAGACACACAATAAGAATGTATTAAACCAACATTTCTACTTTAAAACTTGTTCACTCTGTGTCACTTATGCTGCCATGTACCCAGTGCCGGATTCAGGATATTAAGTCAGTTAGGGAGATCGTTGACGGCCGCAATAATAAGATTGTTTATTAATATTTAATTAGAAATATTTAAAAAATTCAATCAACATATAAATACATTATAACGTTGAAAATATAATCCAATACAACCTAAAATAATAAGAAAAAAAATACAGTTTTCAATCATACGTGTATGATCAAGTTTCAAGTTTTTTACGAACTTAAACAAAACAGTTTATACGTAAAGTGTGATTAAAAGGTAAAGACAAGCTCTGAGTTTAGGCAAAGGTTATGCAAAATTTTGAAAACAATTATTTTTAGGACTAGAACTATTTTTCACCCCCAAAAGAAAAAGTGTTTTTCGAACTCTTAAAAAAACAGCACTTAAATTGTCCAAATTTGAATTTTATAAAATAAATTAATAAAACCTAACAATAAAAGCATATATACCATGGTGTAATAATTTGAGTCAATAATTTTTTTAAAGAAATTATTTCGAAAACAAAAACTAATAATATATAATTGTTTACTTATTATTTATTGTATTAAAAAATAAACAAAAAAGTGAAAGTGCATAGAATTGAACCCCATATCTATCACATACTAATTACTAAATGACCCCTCTACCATATGAGCTACACTCCTTTTTGTTGAACATTGGTGCAATTATTAGTTAATATTTACCGTGTTTAAAAATTAAAAGGAGTTATATTGTTGAAGGGAATCGAACCCAGGTATTTTAAGTGAAAAGGCAAGCACTCTTCCATATGATCTACACGCCATTTCGGTAAATGTTGTACAATAAAACACACACACACACATGTATGTATGTATTACATAAATCTTAATTAATCTTTTTTCCCAATGAATCCAGCACGGGCAGCCTCGCCAGCTCACCGGGTGCTGAATCCGCCAGTGCATGTACCATTCTTGTTCCCTGTTCTGTATTTCTACAAATTTAGAATGGTGCTAGAGGGGACAATGCTCTCTCCTATTTAGCATTCCACGTGTTTAACATCTTCAAATGGCCAAGGCAAAGCATGTTTTCTTAAATCACTGGTTAATTTCTCAAATGGTAACAGGAAAGACAAAGCATGGTATAGAAAGAGTCTTACATTGTCATGAAGTGCTAATGAAGTCCACAGAGCTACAGTTAGGAAAACGAAAAATTTTCACTCCTTGACTGGAGACAAATAATTGATCAGATGCAAATTTTGGGGAAATCTCATAAATGACTTGAGTAGGGAAAAAAAAAATCTTTCATGTCAATTTAAAGGATTTAACAGCTACAGCTGCCAGATTGATACCTGTCTACTTCCTTGGCATCGAGCTGGCCACTATAAATAAGCTTTTCCAGTCTTTCATCAATGAGATTTACATGCTCTTTTCCAATATCCAATGAATATCCAAGGATTGGAAGGCCAAGTAAGTAGGCAACTGGAATAAAAAAAATTGAATGTTGTTAAATTAGCGTCACTAGAATGTGAAAGTCAGTGGAGAGCAAAGGACATGAAAGAGGATATGGACTTTAATATTAATATCGCCAACAGAATCATACACGTGACCACAAAACATAGATAAAAATGTTGGATCCTGAAGTTTTCAGAGTGAACCATGCAGATTCACTAATACGAAAAAATAAAGACCAATCTCCATCATAAGTAGTAATGGAGCTACTCTTGAGATAGCAACGTGGAGGAAGATAATTCTTTCTAAGTTTCTTTTCCGAAAACATACTCAAGCTTTTGGTATCCGTCCAAACTAAGAAAAGTAAAAGAAAAGAGAGAAAGAAATGAACATTCATATAGCTTGTAAGCGTAGAAAATAGCCATAATATTGTGCTTAGCCGGAAGAGAAATTGTGTGCTATGTCGTAACATTTTTGAAAGATTAAAAGCAGCTAGATTTGACAGGCTGAATCTCATGAAAACAATATGGAAATACCTAAAAAGTGGGCTGCTTCATGTCTAGCAATCCTGTCCTGGTAATCAGGAAAAACCGAAGAAAATCCACCAATAGCAGCCTGAAGCAACCTAAGTCCCAGTAGGAAAAATCAGTTGCAACACACGGCATACTGTATGCATGTGCATGTGACAGCAATTGTGTTTGAGTATGTGCATATGCTGGAAGGTGATGTATATGATCTATGTAAGCCTGCACTCCACCTTTGATTATCATGATATGCAGAAGATTTGATAAAAATGATAATCTTGTTAACAAGTACCCTCTTTCATTATGTACGGTATGGAAGCATAGTTTGTTGATTACCTACCCTGGGGAAATGCTCCCAACTGCCAGAACTATTAAAGAGATGCTTCCAATCAAGTACGGCACAAAAAAGCCCCAATCCTAGGAAAACAAAAAAAATTGGAGCGAGAATGTGAACAGATCTGAAATGCAACATTTTACAATTTTCTCCACAGCAATAGACATGTTGTGAAACTTCTTCAGAAATAAAGCAAATTTAATAAATGTTAAAAAAGATTGAAACTAAAATGAAATTTACTATCTATATGGTATAAGATGATATTGATCAATGCGAAAAACTAAATGCAAGAAAGAGGATATATTACAGCAAGAAAAGGTCACTAGTCCAGTTCAAACTTAGCCGAGACAGAACATATTTGCAAGCATAAATTTTTTTAAAATAGTATATATTTGGCTTCTGTACTAACACTAGTAAAGTTTAGTTGGCCAGGTTTACAATGCATAACTTTTTTCCATTTTCATAAGCCTAAAGTGATATGTGAACACTCTGGACGAAAACCTTCTAGATCTTCACTGCTTACAGTGCATTTGGAGCAAGGAGATGTGAAACCATAATCTATAACCTTATGGCTCTTCTCCTACCAAACCTCTGTGGGTGCTTCACCGACAATGTTAAGGCATATTTACAAGGCCTAGAGAAATAGGCACATAAGCCGAAGTGCCTTTTTTTTTTTTTTTTACTTTGGAGTACTTCTTGAAAAGCCTTCCTTAGACTTTGGAAAACATTTCAACAAATTAAACGAAATCACAGAGAATTTTGATCGAGAAAGCACCGAAACGATTTATGATCATCAGATGAGCCCCTCAGAGTTCTGAATAGTTGTAGATGAAAAACCACGGTTAGACAACAATCCAGTTAAAAAACATCATAAAAAAAAATGTCCTTCTTGAACTCGTAAGTGTCAAGATTGTTCTGCTACATGTTCAAGCAGAAAAATTCCTAACAAACCGTGTAAATGAACACAAAGAGAAAGGTCATGTTTATAGTCAACCCTGATGGAAAGCTAATCATACAGATGGAATCAAGATGTTCATAGAGCTTTGAGCACACCAGTGCGCAAGAGATGGAGATATTAGTAGATAATTAAGAGGAGAAAAAGTTACCCCGGGAAGTTGACCAGCTAGAACACCCAAAAACCCTGTAGTTCCAACTACAGTAAAGAGAAAAGCTGCCTGCATCACTGAAGAAAATCAATTTAATTAACAAGTACCATGATTTACTCCAGGGTTTGTGATGATAAATGCTCAGGCCATCTCATTCCATTCTGGAAACCTCCAGGCTATTAAGAAATGGCAAAGGAATAGAAGCAAAGAGACAAATTGGCATCCTATTGTAATAATCAGACCTGACGCAAAAATGAAAAAGAATTATCAAGCCAATAAGAACTTTGCCCCAGAATTTCTGCTATCATATGCTCTAGAAATTACCAAACCTCACAAATCCCTGTGAACACCCGCCAATTGAGACCAGAGTATGCTTTAAATGCAACGAAACGAATGAGACACAAGTTCCATGAAACTTACATCATTTCTGACACTAGGGATAGCAAGGTTCTCGGCGTTTTTTATTCCAAGAGTTGTCAACTCTCGTAGAGATGTCTGTTACAGAAAATTTCAGATAGTTACAGGATATATTTCCCCATATTAAGCTACTAGAAACTACTCAAGTTTCTAAGGAATATAAATATTCTTCTACATGAATGTGTAGGACTGCATATGTGAAGTCATTAAAAGTACCTAGGTGTTTTTTAGTTGGAGACTAACGTGCATCAATCGGTGTGATTGAGGTGTACATTGCCAGCAATCAGCATGGCTGTTCTGAGAAATAGATTTGAGGCTTTAGGAGTTGTTATGATTAGTTGCAGCCTGTCACATATTAATCAGAAACTAATCTTGGACTAGAACTGTCCAGAAATAGACGCTGAAGGGACTTAAAAAAAGATTCAAAAAAATTATTCACATTTTATATGTCATGCCAAAATTTCTCTATCCTATAGTGTAGTTGAGGTTAATGTTTGGATAAAGCTACACAAAACTTCATATTTTTGTTGAGACTGACCGTACGGCGCGAGACGTATGGTTGAGAACTCCACTTTTTGGCCCAACCAATTTCACTCAACTGATCAAGTGCCTTTTTAACTGCATCACTATCTTTCTACATTGAACCATAAACATATGTTAGAAGTGATTCAAGAAACAGAAATATAAAGGCAAAAATATTTTCTACTTATTGAAGTCATTGTCATGTTTAAGGGAGAGACATTTAGCATGCATAGGTGGGTGGCATTGAAGAAAAATGTAGTAAGCATTCTTGTCTCCCCTGCTCAGCTGCTCTATACTATCATGAAATGAAAGACTTCAAACTAGTACATACACTCTACACTGTACATCTCAACCATTAAAATTTATCGTTGCCTAATCATCCTAACTGTTTGTTCATCAGTATTACTTCCTCCACCCACTTCATATGGATTCTCAATTTCTTATTACTACTAGATTTTCGTCGGATTATTGTTGGTTACAACTTTTACGTATATTTGTAATTGAATCTCATTGTCCAAGCCTAAAACTTAGTGATAATGAAAATTTCAAGTAGGCAAATTCGCATGTTATAAATTTGACATCCATCCAAACTCGTGCTTGAGATGCATTAATTCTTGCGACGCATAATCATCAATTAGGCGTACTAAATAATTGGCTGCTGGCAAATTAAATTACAGTACACGTGGGAAGTTGAAGTCAAAATTCAGTACAAAACAAACCTTTTCAACGGCGGATTGGAGAGTGGTGAGATCGATGCCAGGAGCAGTTGAGGAGGAAGCTCCGACGTAGAATTTCCTGGGTTTTATGAGACAAATATGATTGTGCGGTGAGTTAAATTGGTTGAGAAATGATGAGAGAGAGAAGGACATTTTTCTCTCTGTCGCTTTGCTTGCTTGGAAGATGGTTGATTTGATAAGGTTTGGCGGGGCGAGAGGGAAATAGATAGATAAACATAAATACGGTTGTCTGGCCTGTTACTAGAATCGTGTACATTCCACTTCCACTAGTTCAAATATGGATTTAGGAATTTTTTTTTTTTTACCCCTTTTTTTCTTCTTGATATTGAACTCTTCAAACTTCTGTATTAGTAGCATTTTCGTCCTCGTGGTTTTAGTTCAAAAAGGCCAATTCTAAAAGTGCAAATAGTTAAAATTACAAATGAGCAAGTTCTTCTTAAGAGGTCAATAATTTCGTCGTGTGTTTGCGTTACATTGGAAAAGTATGCCTACTAAGTAAGTGTTTTGCATAATTTCCTTCGTACTGGACTGGAGTGGATAGTGCGAGGAATTATGTGGAAATTTAAATGAGTTATTGTCCAACACATTGGGTTCTTCTATTTACATTATCATGGAATATTAGTTCCCATTTCAATGGCCAAAAAATATGCCTACAGAAAAATATATTTTGGAATAATTATTTTTTTAGAATGTATAGATAAAAAAATAAGGAAAAGTTTTCGATTTACGTGTAAAATTATTTTATGTGGAAATATGTAATTTAAAATAAGTTTTTTTGAAAAAATAGGGGCCATACATAGGCTAAAAATGATATGATAATAGAGATGGACTGGAAAGAAATGTCTGAAGTCGAAGCCAGGCAGCCATCAAGTGAGGCAACTCCATCTAATTATACCACACTATGCCGGGTGCCTTACCTAGCACAAGCCTCTAGCAGCAATTAAAATAGAAATATAAATACAACAATATTTCAGACTAAACGTTTGTTTGGCACAACTTATTCTAAAATTATTCTTCTGGAAACTCATTTTTAACCACACATTCTCCCAATAAAATAATTTTACACGTGTACTCAAAACGTTTCCATAATTTTTTAAAAGCACAATCTCCAAATATTTCAATTCAGATAAACTTTCAAACCCATGAATTATTTTATATCAATTCTATCGATGATCAATAATTACTAGCCATAGTTGGCCGATGATTTTTATCTCCATCCTAATCTTCACAACTTTTCATATAAAAGTTCAAAATCTCTATATTCCCCACCACCTCGAAGTGCGATAATTTCTTAATTGATAGTGAAAAGCTTTTGTTGATAGATGGAGGAGACTTCCAGCCCTTCTGCGACTCTTGGGGTCTCGTCTTGGTGCCAGTTATCGTAATCAACAGGCAAGTCCTCACCAACGGGGATAGATGATACGCCGCCGTTTCGAAAGCGAAAAGTCAGAGAGAAGGCCTCGCATCGCATTACTGTGAACGTGATGAAAGAGAGTGGGTTTTGAAGTAGAAAAAGGAAGAAAAGAGGGGACAAGCGCTTTGAATTGCCATTGATAAGTTCTCTTACTGGAATGATTATAGTTATTAACAACTGAAAAACATGTATATATACATATATGTGGTGTATGTATATATGCAATAGTTTCTGCATGAGATGAGTAGGGGATAGCTTTGGAGATAAACTCGGTGGGGGAAGTTGCAGAGGAAGGTTTAAGCAGGATGCATGTTTTGCCCCTCGCACTGTTGTATTCTTATTTTGGGGTTAAAATTAGATTTTAATTAGATTATGAGAGGAGTTTTTGAAATGTGTGGTTGAAAAGTTGTGGGACCTACAAAGATGTGTTTAATATTGATTGTTTGATTTTGATTTAGATTAAAATTTGATTTTAATCCGAAGTGGACGTTTGATCAACTTATAATTGATTCTAAACTTTGCCAAACATACACTAACGATGAGTCGAAATTTTCATTTTTCTAGCTCTCGAGGGGGATAGTAATTATAAGTATCGAGTAAGCGTATCTCACATTGATTGGATACAATTAAGAGTATGTTTGAACCCTATTAACAAGGTTAAGAATGTATTTTGGAAATTGAATTTATGGGGGAATATGTGATTGAAAATTAAGAAAATATTTTGAATTTATGTATAATATTATTTTATTGAATAATATATGATTAAAAAGATTTTTCTTTTCTTTTAAAACAAAGAGAATCAAATGATGGCTAAGATAACATATAATGGGTACCAAGAGTGTAATTGTCCCTTTACTAAAAGCTCAAAGATTTCGAAAATAGTGTACTTCATTTATTAATAACTTTTATATATATTGACCTTTTTCTTCATTTATTAATAATTATATTCCTTAAATTTTCATATATAAACTTGAATGATAGCTGCTTCTTTTTCTAGAAAACCTTCCAGGAAGTTAACTATTAGGACAATTTTCTCTAAAATATCTTCTAATTACATAAATTATTTTCAGAAAATTATCTAACCATTTTCAAGAACAACCTTTTAATTTCAAAATTAATTTTAACTTTTCAAAAGTCTTGCCAAACGAACCTTAGCACGTAGTAAACATAATATACACACCATTTAGTTACATAAACAATACACGTACAGTTGAAACATAGTAACAACATTACTTCACAGAATGTATGAAAATATCATCCTATGACAATATATATATATATATATTCTACAAGCTATATACAACTCCTTCAATATTCATATTTGATTGACTAAAATTGATCATCTGACCAATCACGTGGCTCGATCTCGTAAAATAAGCCATCAATGATTTGATCGATGAGCGAGTCGATCAACGTATTGCAACGGATGGTAAACATCCGACCTACCCCTTTGCGTGCACTCGAAAACCATGCAAAAATTGCCGCACTCGTCACTGCCGCCAAACATACACCCGCAGCTTCCGCAATACCTTGCAAATCCATTTTTCTGAAAACAGAATTTCCAGTCACCATCTCGATGCTTACTGTTGCTGCAAACACCATCTGCAAAAGAGAAACTTAGTCTTAATGCTATGGGAAGGGATGAAGTTCATCTCTTTATTCAACGTGAGATTTATCAGATAAATAGTGATTTGTTTAAAAACGCCGATCTTGAAGAATTGAATTGCTCGCTTAATGAATTCTCAGATTCCATATTAAAAGTCAATCTTACCATGGCAAGTCGACCAGAAATGATCTCAAAGTCCTGACTCTTCTTCGAGCTCTCTATATATTCAGACAAGGTCGCGAAAAAATTTGAAACTTGATCATCACTGTTAACAATATTCTTGGCCTTGATTACCCCCGCGCGATCACCGCTATATGATCTAAGTGTACACAGCCTCGGTTGCAGCACAATTTTCCCATTGTCGGTGGCTGTTTGTGGCAGCTCCACCAGTTTCGGCTTCTGGACCTGCAGCGGTGCCACCGATTTATCCGACTTGAGCACACAGAAAATCGGCCGCGCAGCCAATTCCATGAGGAAAGATGAGAATCTATATGGATGATTCAGGGTTTTGTGATTCGTCTTATTTCGTAGGAATCTGTTTGGTGGTGTGTGAAGGGTCCACGTCTAGGAAAAGTTACGTCAAGTGAGGTGTCGTTTGGTGATTGGTGGTGGAGTTTGGGTAAGAGCAATTATAGACGTGGAGCTTCATTTGTTCGTTAACGTTGTTTTCAGTGGGGATGGTGAGTACAGAGTCGGGATAATATATAACTTAAAAAGTAACTAAGTTTTTGTTAAGCAGAACATGCTATATTATCTCATTTAATTCTTTTTTCTTAATTAAATTATGTTTGCACTTAAATAAATTTCTAGCTCCGCCCCTTAGATATGATGGGGGTAGAGGATCAAACACTACAGAGATGTTGGTACTGTGATGTTTGGTGAGGATTAAAATTAAATTTTTAGTAGATTGTAATAGAAGTTTTTGAAATGTGTAGTTGAAAAGTTGTAGGACCCATGAAAGATGTGGTTAATATTGATTGTTTGACTTTAACTTGAATTAAAATCAGATTTTAATGCAAATCAAACATGGTTTCACAGACCGCAGGTTTGGCTCCCGAAGTATTACGACTCAAGACCGTTCTCCCCTCATTCTTTGGCCAGCAAGTTCGAACAACTGGCACACTATAAGTAGGATGTTATGATGAATGTTCATATGATCATATCATTAGTGCACT
>CAIGRN010111481.1:0-13793 GCA_903798345.1 Fraxinus anomala | reverse complement strand
ATTTAATTTTGAACGTTTGCTTCTTCCTTGTGTTTATCGATTGGATCATCCTTGTTTTGATCTTGAATATTTATTTGTTCAAAAAGAATTTACAATCCTACATCATTAGCAATACCTTTCTCACGATCAAGAAAATTAGTTTCATCAAAAGTAATATGCAACGATTCTTCAACGACTAGAGTTCTTTTATTAAATACTCTATAAGTTTTGCTAGTCGATGAATATCCTAGAAAGATTCCAATATCGGATTTTGAATTAAATTTTCACAAGTTCTCTTTTGTGTTCAAAATAAAGCATTTGCAATCAAATGCTTTGGCTAACTAAAACTCTATTAACAATCTAGCAAGCGGTATTAACGACTTCGGCCCAAAAGGATAAACTATTTTCATTAAGCATAGTTCTTGACATTTCTTGCAATATGAGATTCTTCATTTCTACTACAACATTTTGAGGAGAAGTTTTAGGAGCCAAGATATTGTGTTCATATACATTTTTATTACAAAAATTATCATATGCAATATTATCAAATTTTCCACCGTGATCACTTCTAATAGTTGTAATAGAGTATCCTTTTTCATTTTGAACATTTTTACAAAAATTTTAAATACATTCAAAGCTTCTTCTTTTAGATTTAAAAATAGAACCCAATTAAATCTAGAAAAGTCATCGACAATAATGAGTTCATGATGTTTACCATCTAAGCTAGCGGTTCTAGAGAGTACAAAAAGGTACATGTGGAGAAGTTGTAGCCTTTTGTAGTTGAAGAGTATAGTTTAGATTTAAAAGAGCTTTTCACTTGTTTCCAAAATTGACAATCATCACAAATTTTATCTTTCTCAAATTTTAAGCCTCTATTTGGTGCACATTATTTCTCATTTTAATGAAAAACGAGACCGTTGCAACAATAGAATAAACAATGTTGTAGCCGCAAGATTTGGAAAAAAAAAAAAACAAAAGGCAACCGTCTTTTGGAAAATGAAATGTCAAAATTGTCCTTGTTCTAAAATAATGTGTAAAACAAGTTAGGGGCCTTAATATCTTTTCACAATTTTTTTCCTGATTGTTATCAACGAAGTCAAAGATTGCTGCCAAAGTGGGGTCCTTTTACTGTATAACAGTCGACTTTTTCATTCTCATTTTTGGAATAATGTGGCTCAAACAAGGGCTAAATTTGACAAAACAATTTTTTGAAATTTTTTAGAGAAGATTCATGCTAACATGACATAATCTCCTATTTCACAACCAAGTATCTTCTTTTAAACTTGATAAGTATTTTTCACCACTTTCAAATTCGATATTAATAATATAAACATTTTTATTTCGGTTTCCTATAAATATCGCCTCTTTTATTGTAGCATCCTTGATGAGGCATTTGGAAGTATCAAATTTTATATTTGGTACCCATACAAGTTTAGGTCCTTGAAAGTTAGTTTTAGTGGATTCTTGAATCCACCAATTCTTACTTTCAAAGTGTAGCCACTTTTTTATTAGATAATTATAAGAAATATGTCCATCTTTATTGCAAAAGTTACATGTAGTGTTTGAAAGAGAAGAGTTGATGCTTTGGCAAATAAATTTTGAAAGATTTTTGTTTCAAGAATGACTTATATCCAACTCCTCCTTTGTGAAAAACGTACTTTTGATCACCAAGTATTAAATCGAAGTTTTTCGTATCTTGAGTGAATTTGTAAATAACTTTAGTTAGATCTTCAACTTTTTCTTCTAAAAAAGAATTTTCTTTAATCAAAGAATCATAATCGACATTTTCTTTTTTGAGATCCTTTTGAGTTTCTAAAGTTTTCTTTATTTCATTTTTCAACAAATAGTGTTTCTCTTTAAGAATGTAGTGATTTAAGGCTAGCTTTTCAAATTCCTCAAGAATTTCATCAAAGGAGGTAGATAAATTATCATATGAACATTTTTCAATAGTATTTACCTTATCTTCGATTGACATGAAAAACATATTGGCAACTTCTTCTTGACTATCATTTTCATCGCGATCATCATCATTACTTTCATCATATATTGCTTGAAATACCTTTTTCTTGATACTCATCTTCTTCTTTGGGCACTCGGTTCTCTTGTGATCGAATTTGTCACAATCATAGCAAATGATTCATTGCTTCTCTCTTCACCATTTTCTTCTTTTTTTGGAATCTTCGATTATTTCGAAAACTTTTCCACTTTTTGACTAGAAGAACTAGATCATCGAGCTCTTCATCACTCATATTTTCACTTGTAGTTACTTCTTCAATTACCGATTTTAAAGCAATTTGATGCTTAGAAGGCTCATTTGATTCCTCTTTAGTTTTCCTAGTTTTCTCCTTAGATTCGACATATAACCCGAGTATTCAGTAGTTTTATTCATAAGTTCTTCCAATGGATATGAGTTGATATCTTTAGTATTCTATATCAAAATCTTTAATGAGCTCCAATCTTCCAATAGTGACCTAAACATTTTACTTGCAAGCTCACAATTAATAAATTTACTATCAATGCCTTTTAGGTCATTAACAATGTCAGTGAAACGAGTAATCATGTCAACAATAGTTTCATCTTGTTTCATGAAAAAGTTTTCAAATTCTTTAACCAAAAGACTAATCTTGGTTTCTTTTACTTTACTACTGCCGACATGAGTAATTTAATGTATGTCAAATATCATATGCAGAATTGCACGTGCAAATATGATTAAGTTCATTTCTATCCAAAGCGCAATAAAGTAGATATTTGGCTCTAGCATTTCATGATAATTTTCTTTTTTCATTCTCGCCATACTCCTCCCTAGGCTTTGGAATGGTTTGATGGGTTTGACATCTACTTCAATAATCTTGGTAGGCACATAAAGACCATATTCAATAACTTTCCAAATATTATAATCTATTGATTAAATGTAAATCATTATCCTATATTTTCAATAATTATAATGTGTGCCATTAAAAAAAGATGGCGATTTGTAGAATGTTCCTCAAGATTTTGAAGATTATGGTAAGCCATTACTCAAGATTATTAAATCTTTAAATTCAAAATGAGCACCCCTACTCTGATATCAATTAATAGCCCAATGATAACTAATCAAGAGGGGGTGAATTGATTTTTAAATACTTTTTCGAAAAATTAATCTAAATTCAAGCAAGTAAATACTAAATAGATCAACTCAAATAATAAGCATAAATATGAAAGGGATAAGTAAAAGGGAAGAGATTATGTAAATGATATAATTGTGGAGATTTGATTCAAAGCAATGATCTACGTCCTCAATTACCAAGCTTTCTGGCACTAACAATGCATTTTTCACTATATTGATTGACTTATAGTATAATCCAACCCTTTACAAAGCTTCCAGTGTCTTACAAACAAGGAGTGTCGATCTTTATACAATATTGATCTTTATGGGATCTCGATATGACCTACAAATTTAAAGATGAATAATTTTACAATTTGGATCTTTGCTCTAAATAAATAGTATACAAAAATTAAGTATAAAGCGAAAAATAGGCTAATACTTAAATGAATAGCAATGAATGAAACTCAAATGTTAGATAAGAGAACTTTGATGAAAAAAAAATGATTTCAAAAAGTTGATTCAATCAATTAAAAGTTTTCAAGGTAAATGTTTGAAAAATTAAAAAAGATGTAAGTTCAAAGAGTTTTGCTCAAGTAATTCTTACTTTTAGGCTCTTAAAGAATGTTATATTGAATGCAAGAAGTAGAGGTATTTATAGAGTTCAAAACGTCAAAAAGTTTGAGAGTTCGGATGACTCGTTCGGTCGACCGCCTCTTATCTGAATGACCAATATAACCGTTTGTACAGAAAAAATAAGAGGTCATAATGGTCAAATTTTGGACCATTGGAAACTTTTGGTCGAACACCTATTTTGGCCATCAACTGCCATCTAGTCGACTGCCCTTCCGACCGGTTGACCATCGGGTAGTTCGGTCTTTTTATGTTTTGACCCCATTTGTTTCAATTCGAAGGTTTTGAAAGATATGGACTTTTGGAGGGTATTTTTAACTAAATTTTCAAGATAAAAATATTTTCAAGTCCAAATATCATTTTTAAAAGTCTTTTTACATTTGATCAAATCATTGCATTCGAATGACTTTTAATGTACAAAATCATAATCTAAAAGAAATTAGAAATCTTATTCTAATCAATAAAAAAAGTGAAAATCATATTCTAATTAAAATAAGGATAAAAGGATAAAATATATTACAATTAGATATCTTATTATAAATACCTAACTTTTATCATATTTACAATACGAATGTCCTACATCAGTCTTTCCCATTTTAAAAAAAACTCATCATTGAGTTTTGTTGAAGAAAAGAATCGTTGATAACTTGTGTGCATTCGAACTTGACTTGGACTCGAGAAAATTCTATAGCCACATCGTGTTGTATGCTTGTTGAAACAACCAACATTCATAACAGTTAAAATATGCAAATTCTTGTTAGCATGCTTTTCCTTGAGCTCGTGATTTCTTTCAAAACTCAACACAATCAGCATCTCTACAATGTTGTGAAAGGTTTTGTCTATTCCTTCGATTCATTTTTTGAGTTTGTTGAGTCTCGGTTCGTCGTCGGCGATTCAACTGCCACCGAACCATCGTCAACCATCAGATTGAGGCAATTTCCTTACTTTGATATCAATTTGTACAGAAGCATTTAGGAATTCTTGTAATAAAAATCATGTAATAAATAAGAACTGTATTTGAAGAATCATGTCTGGTATATATTGAATAATAATTGGTTGTTGTTCGAAAAGTGTACAATACCTCTATATTTATAAGTAAAATTATTCTCCAACTTCTGCTACTACTAGAAAACTAATATAAGGAAACTAAAATAAAATCCTAATCTAAATGAAATTAGAAATCTTATTCTAATCAATAAAGAAAATAGAAATCATATTCTAATTAAAATAAGAATAAAAGGATAAAATCTATTACAACTAGATATCTTATTATAAATATCTAACTTTTATCATATTTACAATAGGATTGTCCTACATCAAGGTCCATGCACAATTAACAACTATATTTTTAATTTGATAGCAAAGTTGTCCCCCTTGTTGGATAATTTAAAGACTATTCAAAGGCAAAACTGTGAAAAAGACTCAAATAAGGCCGAAATATAAAAGGTTGAGAGTTAAATTGTGAGATGGAAATATTTGAAACAATAATCAATAGAGGTCGAAATTTTTAATGGTGCACATACTTATTAGCATTTTTTTCTAGAGTAATTTTTTTATGTAGCTTTTAGCCACTTACAACACACTCGAAAGTGGATGTGATGTTTGGTGCAATGTGTTAATTGTACTCAACACTATATAATTTGCTTTACTGACATGTCATGATAGTTCTTATATTATATTACGTTTAACAATTAATAAGGAGTATTTTTTATAAATAGGTTTCTTGAAATCTCTTTGATTCTTCATTTTAAAGGGTTATTGTTAGACTTTTGCGATAAACCTCAAAATTTTCCAACTTTCCAAATTGTTTCTTTTATTTCTTAGCTATTTCCTTTATATTATTTAAATAAAAAATTATAAAATCAAAACAAAAAAAATCTCAAAAGTTGAGTTCTAATGCTTTCAAATAACGAATACGGTTTTGCATTTGATGTATCTCCAAGTATATTCATGGGGAAATCAAGAGCTCAATTAACCTCCAAATCTAGATGGGGCTCGTGCATCAATTGGTCTACATTCATCTCTCATCCACGAGTATGTTATATATACTATTATAATAATGATGAAAACAAGATGGCAATAAGAAAATAAAGAACGTAAACACAAGAATGCCATGATTTATGTAGAAACCCAAGATGGAAAGAAATCACGTGCAGATGAGAGAAAATCTACTATATGAAGCAAATTACAATGAATATTACTTTCAATATGTATTCTAATGCAATATAATGGCAACAATCATGAGGAGTATATAAGACTCCAGGGAATCTACTATGGTTGGAAAGAGGATAAAAAAAGGGTAAGAAATAAGTAAACAAATTTTCTCCGAATAAAGTTGTCGCTCGAGCAATAGCCTGACACCAAGCGAGAGGCACTCGAGCGGCAGTCATGGCAACTCCAAGAGCGCCCTGGCTCTAAGTTTTGGTATTAACTCCAATTCTTCACCCGATTTGGAGCCGACACCTTGTTTGGACTCCCAAACACCATACTATTGCCCCAAATATCACGTAACCACTTTTTTACCTCTTCAACTCCGCTTTCATCCAATCCATCAAATCAAGATGGAATTTGGATCACGCTTCAACAAATCTTCACCTTGACATAAATTCTAACACAAAGATTTAGTCTCCACTATTCATCAAACACATCTCTACCTTTTCCACACAAGTCCCAACGAGCTAATCAACAACGAATATCAACTAAGTCCAAGCAATACTCAAAATTGTACATAGGGAATGAATGTAAACATATCAATAGGATTTTTCTTGGTGTCAACTTTACTCACTACAGCATCACCCAAGCAATCACATCACGAACAAAATGATACAGTACATCAATATGCTTAGTCCTTTTATGAAACATCTGATCCTTTATGAGAAAAATGACACTCTGACTATCACAAAAGATTGTATACATCTACTCGTCTTCACTAATTTCACCAAACAATCCCTTCAACCATATAGCTTCTTTACATACCTATGCAATAGCTATATACTCTGTCTCAATAGTAGATAATACCACTACAATGTAGCCTTCCAACTGATAGCACATCTACCAATGGTGAATACGTACCCTGTAAGTGATCACCAGCAAAATCCGAAACCGCATACCCTATGACTCCACCTAAATCATTCCCAAAAATGCAAACAAATACTATTAGAGCCACATAAGTATCTAAAAATCTACTGCACTGCTTTCCAATGTTCATTCCCAAGATTTGTCATGTATCTATTGAATGTACTGACTGCGTAAGCTAAATCTAGACGAGCACAAACCATAGCATACATAAGCGATCCAACTGTACTTGTATAAAGAACCCAGTGAAATGCAATCAATGTCTTCATCTAACTGTGGACACAAAGCAAATTACAACTTAAAATAGGCAGCCAAATGAGTACTAACAGCCTTTGCCTTCAACATATTGAACATGTAAAGCACTTTCTCAATATATCATTTTTTATTCAAGTATAATCTGTTAGCTTCCCTGTCCCTCAAGATTTTCATCCCAATAATCTTCTTTGCTGCACCCAAATTATTCATGTAAAACTCTTCACTAAGATGAGCTTTCACTTTCTTTACCTCTAATTTATCCTTAATAGCTATAACATATCATCAGCATGCAGTAGTAGATATATGAAAGACCCATAATTACCTTTCCTAAAATACACGCAACTATCATAATTGCTCTTTTTGAAGTCATGAATGAGTCAAACATTTTATACTATTACATCGGTGACTACTTCGAGCTATAAAAAGACTTGTTCAACGAACGATCATGATCCTCCTTTCCTGAGAATATAAAACCCTCTGGTTGCATTTACATTTCCTCTTCAAGCTTTCCATGCAAAAATGCGGTCTTCACATCCAACTACTTAAACTCCAAATTATACTTACCTACAATACCAATCAAAGCTCTAATTGAGTTGTGCTTTATAACTAGAGATAATACATCTGTGAAGTCTATACCTGGAATTTGACTGTAACTCTTAGCTACCAATCTCGCCTTGTACCTTTCTTTTTCAACTCCTGATATACTTTCATTTTCTTGAACACCCATTTACAAAGAGCAACCTTCTTTCCCTTTGATAATTTCATTAAGTCCCACATACCATTTTTATGAAGTAATTCTATCTCCTCTTACATAGCAATCATCCATTTGCGAGGATCTGTGCAACTCACTGCATTTGAATATATAGCGGGCTCCTTACTAAAATCAACATCTTCTGCCACATGTAATGTATTTGCCACCAAGTCTGTTTCGCCGTACCTCTGCGAAGGTCTACTTTCTCTTCTAAGTCTGTCTTTAGCAATCGAATACTGAAGTATCACTAGTCATAGAGGCAAAGTGGTACTCTCTTCCACTTCTAAGCTAGACTGTGATGAAGACTCCAATTTATCCCCTGAACTAATTTCCAACTCTATCTGAGTACTTTGCTCTTATGGATTTATATTACTAAAATATCTAAG
Organism: Fraxinus anomala; assembly: GCA_903798345.1. Lineage (NCBI taxonomy): Eukaryota > Viridiplantae > Streptophyta > Magnoliopsida > Lamiales > Oleaceae > Fraxinus > Fraxinus anomala. Next base: position 5,632 of record CAIGRN010111481.1, on the reverse strand, counting down.
AGGTAGTTTCTAAACCAATGCATTATCATCAAACACCACGTCTCTACTAATAACTATGTTATTTGTTTGTAGACACCACAACTTATAACCTTTAACACCATATTTGTAACCCAAAAAATACACTTTCTAGACATCGGCTCCAACTTTGCATTATCAACATCTACATAGGCAAGATACCCAAATATCTTTAAATATAAATAATCAAGAGGAGAACCAGTCTATACCTCTTCTGGAGGGTGAGGAATTATTGAGAAAACAAGCAGTAGAAGTAGCTGCAACCCAAAATATCTTAGGCAACCCAGCATTTAAAAGCATACATCGAACTTTCTCTATTAAGGTCATATTCATACGTTCTGCCATACAGTTTTGTTGCGGAGTCCCATGCACCGTTAAGTGCCTCAAAATCCCTTCTGCCTTGCAAAAACTATTAAATTAACTCGAACAAAACTCAAAACCATTATCAGTACAAAGATATTTTACCAGTTTTCCAGTCTACCTCTCAATTATTGTTTTCCACTTCTTGAAGGTAGCAAACACATCACTCTTCTACTTCAAAGAGAAAATTCACACATTTCTGGAGAAATTGTCAATCACTATCAATATATAACATGCACTTCCTTTCGAAGGCACCACCGTCGATCCCGAGAGATAATAATGGATGCAATCAAGTGTTCCCTTTGCGTTGTGTCTCCTTTTGATAAATCTGACCCTTTTCTGCTTCTCAGAAAGTACATTGCTCAAAAAAATTCAACTTGCTTGTACTCTTACTACTAAGAAGCGCTCTCCTACTCAATTCAGTCATCCCATGCTCACTCATGTGCCCAAGCCACACATGTCAAAGTTTAGTGACTTCCTCATCTGTCAAAGAAGTAAAAACTGCTGCATCATTTATGACTGTGGAACCCTACAAGGTATACAACTGTGTCGGACTCATCTTTCCTTTCATCACCTCAAGAAAACCTTGCTAACCTTTAAAACTCTACCTTCACCAAGTACGTGTACCTCTTCGAATCAATGGTACTCAAAGATATGAGATCCCTTTTTAGATTGAGGTCATGTCTCACATAACTTAGTATTTTGATGGCTCCATCAAACATCTTGATTCTAATTTTCCAATACCAACAATTTTACACGGCAAGTTATTTCCCATGATCATTGTACCTCTCGAAACCTCTTCATTATTAGGACTCATATGGAAAGTACACACCGAATCAAGTATCCAATCCTTCCAAGTTTTGGAACTACCATCAGAAATGACAAGAAGCTCTTCATCACTCTTCTTATCTTCTACAATACTAGCTTCTCCTAAATCTTCATGTTATTTTCCGGTCTGATTTGCAGCAGTTGTCCTATTCTTCAACTTGTAACAATCAGCTCTAATGTGTTCTTTTTCTTGCAGTAGTAACATACCTTGTCTCTATTCTTAGTTTCGATCTGTCTCTCATATTTCTAACGTGATTCCAATCATAAGTCCTCCCACATATTACTAAGCCCTCTAATTGACTCTCTGCTCCAACCACAAGGTGTTTCATCTTCTCTTTTGACAATAAAATATCGTAAACTTCATCAATTCTAACAGTATCATGACTATAGAAGATAATGTATCTAAAAGTCGTATACAAAGATGATAGCAAACACGATAATATTAAAGTAAGATCCTCATCATCATATTTAACCTACATACTCTCCAAATCAGCCACAATCTCCTTAAACATGGTCAAGTGATCCTCAATTGATGTACATTCAGACATACAATGGGAACATAAGAACTACTTCAAGTGTAACTTACTGTCAAGCTTTTTATCATGCAAAGTTGCTCAAATTTCAAGCACAACACAACGGCACTCTTCTCCTTAAGAATATCCTAAAGAATTTAATTTGAGAGATGGAGATGAAGATGAATTTGAAACAGGTTCTTTCAAACCCTACGCTATTTTTCCTCCTGCGTTTAAGTAGAAGGTATCTTATCAAATCACAGTAATGCGTCATCCAAATTCGTTTGTACAAACACAGGCCACATCTTCCATTGCCATAGCGAAAACTTTGTTTTGCGATCCAATAGCAGAATATCGTATTTCATTGTTGCCATCACCAAGAACAACCATGCTCTAATACCAGTTTATTATAATAATGATGAAAACAAGATAAAAATAAAGAACGCAAATATAAGAACGCCAAGATTTATGTGGAAATCCAAGATAGGAAAAAATCACAGGGAAAGGAGAGAAAATCCACTATATGAAGAGAATTACAATAAATATTGCTTTTAATTTGTATTCTAATGCTATATAATGGCAATAATCACGTGGATTATGTATAGGACTCAAGAGAAAACATTATAATTATAAAGAGGATAAAAAATGTGTCAAAAATAAGGAAACAAATTTTCTCTGAATAAAGCTACAGCCCGAGCAACAGTCTAGCTCCAAGCGAACTGCACTCTAGCAAAAAACAGATAGAAAGCAAGCTACAGATATGGAACCTCCAAAAGCGCCCCAGCGCTGAGTTTTGATATTAACTTCAATTCTTCACTCGATTCGACGTCTAGGCACCCTGTTTGGGTGTCCAAGCTCCATATTACTGCCCTATATATCACTTATCCACTTTTCCACCTCTTCAACTCCTCTTTGATCAATTCAAGATGGAATCTAGGTCATACTTAAACATGTACACTTGAACATACACTTTAGAGGCACAAGATCGTAGCTTCCGAGGGCAAGAGGAGAAGACCACGATTGTGCACTCAAGAAACACAATGAAAGGAAAAATGCATAAGACGAATTTAGATTTCTAAAGTGAGATATCAACTTATGACACAATGCAGCCTCATCCCAATGGCTCACGTGTCAAGCTCATTGTTGTTTACATTATAGACGTCATAGGCCTGCAACCTCCCAAACACTTTCCTAAATTATTTATGGAAAATTACCAAATATTTAGGAGAAATGCAAGTAGTTATTTGAATAAACTTGAGGTGCACTTCACAAGTGAACCAATGTGTAAAGATGAAGAACTGTAGAAGCTTAAGGCATAAATCATAAAAAATATTCACTTATTCAGGTCTTGTTGGTTTGGTGACTAGAGTTCAATATTAAAAGCTTAAGTTTAACCTACTAAAACATTAAAATGGGCGTAAAAAAAATAGTTAGAAGCTCAAATTATTAAGATAAGTTCTATCTCGACCTCCCTTTCCTTTGTGAAAAGACATAAAATTGAACACGTGTGAACTCAAGAACCGAGATCATTCTTCTAATACAAGCTCTCATTTCTTTTTCTTAGCTCATACAAACCTTTAGAAGCAGGTGGCTTAAGAATTTCAATAAGAGATAAGTAATACGACAGTATTATGACATTCTGGGTGGAAGGAAGAAACGAGCAAGATAGGGGATTCAAATTCTTGAAGTTATAAGCTAGGAAGTTCCTTCATGTGGCAAAAGTTAGAAGTGAGTTGAACTCACAAGATTCTCGAGAGTCAAAGATTAAGTCTACAATCAAAGATTTAACCCTTGTTTGATCATTTGTAAATTGTGTATAATCAGTTAAATCATTATTTATCTACATATTTCTTGAGAGTCGTAAGTACTATCAACGTAACCTAATAATTTTTTGTTATATATTTATAATTTAAGGGTGTGTTTGATGGATATTATTGAGAAAAGAATGTATTTTAAGATATGATGAGAAACATATGGTTAAAAAGTAAGGAAAATTTATTAATGTGATGGAAAATATTATTCTATTGAAAAATCTGTGATTAGAAATGAGTTTTGAAATAATGTGTATGGCTAAATCATTTATAAACAGCAGTGTATAAAGTAAGTAATGCCTTTATATTCAAATTTCATGGTAATGGGCAGAAGTATGTTTGACAAGAAAGTCAGAATCAATAATGTAAATTATGCCAAAAAAAAAAAAAAAAACACCGTAATAAACAAATTTAAACTACTTTCGAAAAAGATTTTGAATTGTATAAACGTTTTAAGACCTCAATTGTATCGTTTGACATACATATATATAGTTTTGTTTATTTCAATATAAGTAGAAGATATTTATAATTAATGAATGAATAACGATAAAAGTAAATACGAAGGAAAAAGTACCCAAAGTAATGGCAGTTTAAAACTGAATCAAACATTCAAAGTATTAAGTTTGGATTTGAAAGAATTTCAAATCATTTTAAATGATTTAGTTAAGGTTTAAGTTTTTCCCAAATTGTTTTATACGATTTGTTTAAAAACATGTAAAAAACTGCCCAAACTAGACATCTTAAATACTTAGAAATACCGAAAATTAAAGTGCTATAATTCAATAATTTGGAGCAGGTGGTAGATTGATCTACGTGGGATACTAACTCGTAGAAAAAGACCCCATGTTAAATATGTTTGGGATTACTTGTTGAGAATTTATTTAATATGTACAGAGAAATTTAAACAATATTTCAATTCTCACCAATTGTTTGCTTTGTGTTTAGAAAAAAAATTGGGATAAGAATTATGCTTTTAGTTAATTATACGAAGAACGATTATGATCTGCAATCCATAGTTATCAAATTATCGTGTCTCCAATGAAAATCTACACAAGGGAACAAGAATGAGAATTAGGGTTTCTATTTTCTTATAATAGTAAGATAATAATTGTATTTTGTTTATTTTCTCAACCCTAACAGATTATTAATATAAGTCCAATTAGACTTGACCAGACACTTGAACAGTTGAACTTTATCCAGTCTAATATTTAATTAATCTTAGTTAAACTCGGTCTATTAATTAATCTAATTAATTAATACATTAATAAGTAATCCAATTAATTAATTGTACAAGTGTCCAACACTTGTCAATTAATTAATTTTTTTTTTTATTATTATTATTATTATTATTATTATTATTATTCTCTTTTTGTGTATGACATATTAACTTTTCGATCACGATTCCTAGCAGCATGAATTATTATTTTGATCTAATCAAAATAAGATAAATTAAAACACCATTTTTAATTTACCATTAATTCACCTAAATAAATTAATTCACATTCTTCGTACTAGATTGACATCTAGCAATATGTCAGAACAATACATATGACGAAAATATCACGTAGTATGACAAAATCAAACTTGTTCGTTTACCGTGAGACTATAATACATTCGTCAATATGATCCAATCAATTACGAGATATGAAGTGTGTCAATCTCGATTATTGATCATATCTTTCATCTCACTATTAAGTCAACATAAGTCGAAAACTCTTTTGAATTATGAGTATTCATTGGTCAAGAATTTCGTTATCAACTTAACTGAATAAAATGTAAATTATAATCTCTTATTATCTAAGAGTAGCGAATTCTTTATTGATTATTCATAACTTTCATATGATTCTTGATATACCCGAACGATGTCTATTAGCGACTATTGACAGAGCAACATCTAATATCACCAAAATATGATTTTCCTCATATAAGGCACTATGATGACTGGTGTGCTGTCATAGGCATCTAAAAATAATACCTTAACCTCTAAAAACTAATGTAGCAATGGAAGTAAGGGTCGATCCCACGAAGAGTGTGTAATTCAATATTTTATGCTCCGTACAATTATTGGGGGTTTTTGTATGCAAATAATTGTAAATAAAGAAATTA
>CAIGRN010111476.1:0-34216 GCA_903798345.1 Fraxinus anomala | reverse complement strand
TTATAGTGGCTTTGGTTGCAATTTCTATATAAAAAGGTATTTTTGAAAATTATTTGTCTGTAACTATTCTGGTAAATAAATAGTTCTGATAAAATGGAATTCTCCTTTAATTTAATGTTTAGCATTATTTTACTAGTTACCGGAGAGTTCAAGTCCAATCAAGGTTCAATGATGAGATGAATCCAATATATTTACAATAATTAAATTTACTATTTAGTTATCTTCAATTTCTTAGAAATTTAGGTAAAAGTTGTTATGAACTAAAAAGAAAATAGAAATAATAAAGAAGTCAAATATGTATATATATTATTGAGAATCAATGTCTTATATTTATATGAAAGATTTAGGATCGAAAGGTACAATTAGGGCTGTGGAAACAATTGTCATTCACTAATTAGTAATTAATTTACAACACCATGTCTTGAATGACTATAATTACATAATATTTGTCTCATTAAAACCTTTGTTTGGCCAAACATGATTGGACAAAAATATCAAATAAAGAAAAATAATATTAGAGTAATAAAATACTATCTCATTAAGAATTTGTCAAGAAAATTCAATAGGACAACATCTAAGCGGAGGAAAAAGAGTGTGGTTACTTCCAATAATTTCAATTAATGAAAATCATTGTATTGAGACATTCATATCTTGCATGCCAATCACTTTAATATCAAAGTTCTGATGAAGTAGTTCATATTGTTTTGTTATAGCTATCAAGCAATAGCGTCTTCATACAAAATATTAAAAGTCAGAATGATGGTCCATTGAAAAAATAGATTTTGTTGTAAAGTTAAATATCTTGTAGATTATTGACATTCACTACGTAAAGATACGCATAATTAAAACCATACTAAAAACTTTTGTGGGAAAAATTTTAATGAAGGAAAAAAGAATACATTGTTCATTTGAGATGCTACGAAAGTTGCTTCGTTAAAAGACTTGCCACGAAAATTCAATGAAATTAAATTTTTGTTAAAGAGAAAATAGTACAATGCGTAATTATTTCCCTCACAATAATATCATTCAATTATATGCTTGAGGCATATTAAATTCTACAGGGGTATTGTTAATAGTTATGTCAAATGGGTTAATTGTCTCTACCCACATTCATTATGCACATATCGAATTTCGTTGTATCGACATGATTTCAGGATATAGACTCGTGCTTGTGTCCATCATAAGCAAATTTGTCTATTTATGTAAATCATTACAAAATTCATTATATTAAGAATTGTGTATTACATATTATGACTCTATTTTTCCCATTTCCTTTCAACATAACTATACATCTTTAGGTATTTGGACCGCAGTTCCATAAATTTCAAGTTTCTTTAGTAAATTCAATTCTTCTAGGATTGTGTCCTTTTATTTGACAAATTATTTATTGGATCGATATGCTTCGTCTTGCAACTCATAATATGAAGTGCTATATTATGTACAAAAAGTATTGTCGATAACTTTTTCTTTTCGATTCTATTTATTTTACAAGATGACATAATTTATTAAAATATCTCCACTTTCAATATTAAAATTTTTTTTTTTCAAATACATCCCGTCAAAAATGTTGTACAAAAGTAAATAACCGTGATACACCGATCATGCATCAACACCTAAACAAATAATAATAAAAAAATTCTTGATACGTTTCAAATTCTAGTGGCCAAAACCTTTGATAATCTCTACATAAGTATAACAATTATCAAGAGACTTATTGAAATAATTTCTAATGATAACTACATTGACCATGCCAGTGTCATCTGCAGTCCAAACTAATATCAGTTTGGCACCAACAATCATGCTACAAGTAGATAATTTTTTATCGAATTGATTATCGAATTGACAAGTGGCAACAGGAATAATTCTGGCACCAAATATGAGAAAAAGTTCATCTACTGTCGAAATAGGATTGACCTTTTCCTTATCACAATAATTTTTTTATTCTTTTTCACTGAAAAATTTGCTTATTGGTCAACTGAAAAACAAAGTTTTTGCATAATCATCTTGTGAGATTAGATCGCACGTTATTCTTCTATATCATTTGTATATAAGGTTGTGTTTCACCAAAATATCACCATATTTTTTAGAAAATTAATACGGTATTTAACTATATCATATTTAGTTATGCTTTTTCTAGAGCATAAACATAGTTAAATATAATTGTAAATCACACAATATTTTTCGGGATTTGTGCTACTTTGGGAGAACAATATAATATTTTTAAAGAATTGAAACTTATAAAGTTGTGCTATTCCGAAGCAATAAACAATATTTTTAAAATATTAATTGTATAAAATTGTTCTATGATTTTGATTTGTGTTAAATTGTCTTGTTCAAAAATAATAGAATAATATTCTTTCGATATATTGTAATATCTGAATTTGTGCTTCTTCATAGCAACTAAATTCAAACTAACAAAATGTTCTTTTAGAATATTGATTTTAAATTTATGCTATTTTAAGAATTACAAGAAGCAATAAGCCCTAGTTTGAGCTCCATTTGTTAAAAACTCTTTTTTTTNGAGCTCCATTTGTTAAAAACTCTTTTTTTTTCAAACTTATTTTTTTTTATATATTCTCACAATAAAATAATTTTACACTTAAACCTAAATTTTTTTATACTTTTTAACAACACAATCTTCAAAAAATTACTATAACAAAATTTATTCTCCAAAAAAAGGGGGGTGAGGGGGGGGGGGGTGTCAAACAACTTGCAATCAAAAAAATACATGTATTGGTGCAACAAAAAATATTTCCTTTTTTATTGTACAATTAAAAGTTAAGAGAATACTGATATTTTCTTTGAACGAAAGGATATTTTCTTTATGAACTCAATTGGTTGAAATTTCTTGTCTTTTTTGAATGGAAGAGAAATTGTTTTTTCTATCTCAACTTGGTTAGATATTCGCGTGAGCAGAAACAAGAATAAATTTTGCTCATTCAATTTTCTAGAATTTCGTGCTAATTACGTTTAAACTAGAGAGAAATAAATAAGTCACTTTTGTGTATTTTATTGAAAACCAAAGTTTTATATTTATAAGAAATAATTAAATTTGCGGGGTACAATAATAATAATAATTAAGATTGAAAAGATATAATTATCATTCACTCATTAATACATTGGACAAAGTCTATTTATTTGAAATAATTAAAGATTTTACTAAATTCTGACACGAACCCCTAGCCACATGCCTCTGCTGAAATTCTCTATTAAATGGCAATTTGAATTGAATTGTAAAGATCATATTTTAAAAGGTATATTTCTCCTTGACTTTTTTTTTTTTTTTAATTAAATTAGACCCTCACTATATCTAATTCGTGGCTCCGTCATTGGTTACAACCCATGTTCTGCTGTATCAACCCCTGATTGTAATTAAAACTTCCAAATCTTGATTGGAGCGTGATCCTTCTTCTCATCAAGAAATAGAATAAATCAGCCTTTTTCCAATTTTTCCATGGGAATGTGTCTGAATATTAATGGTTGCATCGTTTAAAAACTCACCCAATTACAACCCTCCGTTTATACGAAATGGTGTATCGAAGACTAATGTGGGACTAAGGTACAATATCGGGAGTAATGTATAGTTTCAAATTTTTTTTCTTCAATCGAATATTTCAGTATTATAATCCGCGGAACACTTGAGTTGAAAAGTTGAAGAAAAAATAGACTGAAGTATAGTAAATATTAAATATAATATTAAAACGAAGAAGAGGTTAAAGAGAAGCATCCGAGTTGTATCGTGAAAAAACTCACCCAATTACAATCCTCCGTTTATACGAAATGGTGTATCAAAGACTAATGTGGGACTAAGGTACAATAGTGATATACAGTTTCAAATTTTTTTCTTCAATCGAATATTTTAATATTATAATCCGCGGAGCACTTGGGTTGAAAAGTTGAAGAAAAAAATGACTGGAGTATAGTGAATATTAAAACGAAGAAGAGGAAAAAGAGAAGCATCCGAGTTGTGTCTCGTATTCGTTGTAATCATCTCAATCTCTTTAGATCCAGATCCAACATTGCATTGCTTATGATAAAGTAAAAAGTAACTCTCTTTTTTTCCCCACAGTTAGATTATTTAGTGTATTCCTGCAATAAAGTAAAATTGTTCGGTGATTATTAAAATAAATAAATGAATGACAAGAACTGGACTGGGCTCCAATTGTAAAACCATACAATTAAATTCATATATTACTTAAATCATTTAATTAGTTATATAAAATTTGGGTTTATCCACTCTGCCAGGGCCACACTGCCAGGACCCTGTGATAGGAGGAAGAAAGAATTTGCTACACAAACAAAGTCAATGGCATAAGGCCAATGTTTCTTGACCAGGCTCAAAGCCAGGCCAAGGTTTCTTGGCTACCGAGCCCCCCCTCCAATAGTTTTTGGGCTTGACTTTGAGTCTGATCCAATAGCATGGTTCATGACATAATTTAAAAATAAAGGACACGTGTCATAAATTTATTGAACAATATGAATAAAAAAAAGGAACCACATAGGTGCGACACTCAATCCTAGGTGCGACACTCAATCCTGTCAACTGCCCTTGTTCGAGTAGCTTTATTCGGGGAAGAGAAGTCCACGAAATTTAATCAGGATTATCAACTAAAACGGGTGGTGTCATACTTCACACACGACAACCCATAATTTCATCAACCAGAAATTGAAATAAAGATGAAAAATAGAGACGGAGAGAGTTTCCTACATGATGAAATCATAGTAGATTTATTTTTGTACGACTCTAAGGCGATATATATATATATATACACACACTTAATTCTGGCCGAAGAAAACCCATTTTGAGAAATTTTTAATTGTGATGTTTTCAGTATGGCCTCTGGCAATCTTGACCCAGAAAGGAATACTCCGAATTTAAGCTGAATTTGGATAATTCATTTACTATTAGCAAAATTATAGTAAAATTAAGGCGTACTACAAAAATAAGAGTTAGGAAATTTAGGGCAAATTCATGATTAGTGGACCCGACAAATGAATTATTCCATTTTATAGAAAGAGAGTTTGTCATTAATGTTTCATAGAATATGCTTGCTTGTAAAATCCTAATTGGTGGATATAATTATTACTCCAATCTACAAATTCTACGTACCATATAATCCACAGGGACAGGATGGGACCCACAAGCTGATCTGAGTGTACACTCGATTCTTACTGTTCGTATTAAAGATTTCTTAAATAATAATTTTCCTACGTCGATTTACGTGGCATACACAGACAGTTTATTATTTGACGCATTAATGTGATAAATTTTTATTGTCTTATATATTAAATAATAAACTGTCACGTGTATGTCACGTATGATGACTATTGATAATTTTCAATAGAAATAACATTATTCTTTTTTGAATGGCTAAATGGAAACCAATTTAATAATTCAAATTAGTTAGGAAAACATCGTTTATAATTTTATACTCACCCTTCAAGAAGACTCGAATTCAAGTCCTTGAGCTAGACTTTGATCTTATAAGAATCGTATTTTGAATTCATTATATCAAAATATAAATCACAAAATCTCCTAAATAAATAATAAGAATTATTAGGGTGAGAACCAGATTGTCATAATTTTGAATTGAATTGGTGAATCGAGAATGGTGAGATTTTATGAAATATTAAATATTTTAATAAACCTAATATATTTGAACGACAAATAAAAACTATATTTAACTAAAATAAGACAATAAACAAATGTTACAATTATATTGCAAAGGCCTAATTGATTTTTTCAAATGCAAAGAAAGCCAAATAAAATAATGCCCACATGAAAACTTCTTAAGGGTGAGTTTGATCCACATTATTTTCAAAAAATGTATCCTTAAATAGTAGATTGATGGAGAATGTGTGGTTAAAAAAGAAAGAAAAGTTATTGATGTGATGGAAAATATTATTTTATTGAAGAATGTGTGGTTGAAAATGAGTAAAAAAATGAAAATGAAAATTATAATGTATACCAAACGGGGGGCTAAGTGTGGAACTGAAACTCGAAATCGAGGTACAATTAATTTTCAAATTCAAATTTCTAATTGCAATTAATCTTTCTTTAACAAACTTACGAGCATCAATAGTCATGCGTATCTAATTTAGCCTCTATTGACATTCATTTTAATTTCATTCTCATTTTCATTTTTTTTTTCATTTTAACCACACATTCTTCAAATAAAATAATATTATACATAAATCTAAAATTTTTCATCACTATTCCAAAAAAAATTATTCTCATTTTAATGAGTATGTGTTTCTCCCATTATCGTATAAGAAATTGAGTAATGAATAATATTTTTTGGAGAATATGTGGTTGAAATTTAAATTAATTTAATTGATTTGTGTGTAAAATATTTTATTGAGTGAATATATAGTGAAAAATCTTACTGTAACAAATAATATTTTAAAATAATAGGAGACGGGACATAAGATTCATGCAAACACTTAGTCATTATTAATTAATACAAAATCAAAACGCACAGCCGTCGCACGTGACTCGTTCAAAAGTCACGTGCCTCACACATGGCTTTACAGCAATTGAGGCTGGCTCTGGGGCCCGTCGACGGCGTGGCAGGCAGACATCAACTCTCCCACCGATGGCTCCGACGGGAATAAAGTCGTTCGGTTTCCGTGGTTGATTAGACAAGAAATCGTTGTGATCATACTTAGGAAAAACGATGGTTGAGAATCGGCTCAATAGAGGCCGCTCTTCCGATTTGATAGTCGGTTCGAATCATTTCGAACCCAACTGGGACACAGTCTCGTCCTACTGCATAAGGCATGGAGATCCAAATTTGACTTAGTCTTTGATATTTATTTTTCCTGCAGATTATCGCTCCTTAATTTGACATAGTCTGAAATAAAATAAGCAGCAGATAACTTGCATTTCTCTCTACAACTTCCTTTTTCTTCAATACTCTGCTACTCTAAATTCCCGACATTTGAGCTTAGTGAGGTAAAGCACTTGAGAGAAAAGAGAGAAACACCAAGGCTTCAAATGGAAATTCATTGAGCATTTCACAACGTCCAATCCCTATTTTTAAAGGAGAGAGTTATGAATTTTGGAGTATCAAAATGAAGACTATTCAAGTCTCAAGACCTATGGGACTTGGTAGAGAATGGGTTTACCGATCCAGATGAAGAAAATCGATTGAGTGAAAACAGAAAGAGGGACTCAAAGGCATTGTTCTTCATCCACCAAGCAATTCATGATACTGTTTTCTCAAGAATTGCAGCAGCTAACACTTCGAAGGAAGCATGGATAGTTTTGCAAACTGAGTTTCAAGGCTCATCAAAAGTAATAGCCGTGAAACTCCAAACTCTTCGGCATGAGTTCAAAACTTTGCTCATGAAAGGCAATGAATCAGTGCAGGATTTTTTGTCTAGAGTGGTGGCAATTATTAGTAAAATGAAGTCGCATGGAGACAAAATAATTGATCAAACTGTAGTTGAAAAAGTGTTAAGGAGTTCAACTCCTAAGTTTGATCATGTTGTAGCTGCAATTGAAGAGTCCAAAGACATGTCGAACTTTTCATTTGATGAATTGATGGGTTCTTTGCAAGCTCATGAAGGAAGGATAAATAGGTCAGTTGAAAAACATGAAGAGAAAGCATTTCAAGTGAAGGGGAAGGCATTCAATACAAGAGAATTTGATAAGACAGCAGGAAAAGGACGTGGCAGAGGTGCATTTGTGGAAAAAGTCGAGGCCGAGGTAGAGGCAGAGGTTTTGAGCAAAGGCACTCCACCAATGAGCAAACTACAAAAGTGTTATCCAATGTATAGCAGATTGCTGGTATAAAGAGAGACAATTGAATTATGCAGAAGAAATTGAGGAAGAAAGTAAGTTATTCATGGCCCATTATGACACTAACGAAGTTCCAGGTGATGTATAATTTGTAGATAGTGGTTGCTCCAATCATATGTCAGGGCTGAAGGCGTTATTCAAAGAGCTTGATGAAACTCAAAAAATGAATGTCATGCTTGGTGATAATAAAGAAATTCAAGTTGAAGGAAAAGGTATGGTAGCAATCAAAACTAGCCATGGTAAAGTAAAACTTCTGCATAATGTTCAATTTGTTCCTAGTTTGGCACAAAATTTATTAAGTGTTGGGCAATTAATGGCTAGTGGATATTCAGTTATATTAGATGATGGAGCATGTGTTATTAAAGACAAACAATCAGGATAAACAATGGTTAATGTTCACATGACCAAAAATAGAATGTTTCCACTTGAAGCCTCAAATGTGGAAAATTTTGCTTTTGTTGCTGGTGAACAAAATGACTCGAAATTGTGGCACTTGCGGTATGGGCATCTTAATGTCATGGGGCTAAAATTGTTGGGTAAAAAACATATGGTTCTTGGATTACCAAAAATTGATTCTTTTGATTTATGTGAGGGATGCATTTATGGGAAACAAACTAGAAACCATTTCCTATTGGAAAGGCTTCGAGGGCTTTTACTTGTCTTGAATTAATTCATGTCGATTCGTGTGGGCCTATGAACACAGAATCATTTGAAGGGAATCGTTATTTTCTACTTTTTACTGATGATTTCAGTCGCATGAGTTGGGTGTATTTTTTGAAGTATAAATCAGAAACTTTTGAGAATTTTAGAAAATTTAAGGCTTTGGTAAAGAAGCAAAGTGGGTCCTGCATAAAAGCTCTTCATACAAACAGAGGTGGTGAGTTCTTGTCTAATGAATTTAACCACTTTTGTGAAGAAAATGGAATTCGCAGGGAATTAACAGCCCCTTACCCATCAGAGCAAAATGGGGTGGTTGAACGAAAGAATCGTACCGTTGTTGAAATGGCAAGAAGTTTACTAAAAGGCAAGGGACTTCCAAATCAGTATTGGGCAGAAGCAGTTACTACTTCAGTGTATGTACTGAATATTTCTCCTACAAAGGCTGTCTTAAAACAAACACCGTATGAAGCTTGGAGATGTATAAAGCCTTTGGTAAGCCACTTAAGAATTTTTGATTGTATTGCTTATGCTTTGGTAAAATCTTGAAATCGCCAAAAAGTAGATGAAAAATCTAAAAAATGCATTTTTCATCGGTTATTGTCTTGAATCCAAACCATATAGGTTATATAACCCTCTTAGTGGCAAAGTGATTGTTAGCAGAAATGTAATCTTTAATGAAGAAGCAAGCTGGAATTGGAGTAGCAGTAGTGAGAGAACTCAACATGAAACCTCATTGAATGAAATAGTAGATCCATTACTAGCAAACTCAACAAATTTCTCTCCCTCAGCTTCAAATAGTAGCAGCCCAGCAAATTCACCAATTCATCTACTACAAATTCAACAGAGCAGCTCATCTACCTTAAATGAGTCATCCGATTAGACACCTCCAAGGAAATTCAGATCTTCGAAAGAGATATATGAATCTGGTGCATTTGCTTTATTTATTACAGATCCTACAACTTATGAAGAAGCGGCGAAAATGGAGAAGTGGCAAAATGCAACGAAGGAAGAACTCAAGGCAATACAAAGAAATGAAACTTGGGAGTTGACAGACTTGCCTAATGGAAAAAATGCTATTGTCTTGAAATGGATATTCAAAACAAAGTACCATGTAGATGGAAGTATACAGAGGCACAAGGCTCGACTAGTGCTGTGATAGGTATTTCTCGGTAACTTGTTTCCAAGGCTGAGGTTGGTGGTGCAAAATTTTTGCAAAAAGGAAAAAATAAGTTCCATTGTGCTGATGCTGTTGCTGACTTTTATTTAGCTGCATCAATTCAAATTGGCTCTGCATCTAATGGCATCCTTTGATATGAATGCCTATAATATCCACAAGAAGAACTTGACTTAGTGTTCTATTGCAATAACCTGTAAAAATTGTATTTACCCCGGTAATTTAACTTTTGGTGAAGGATGCTATGAAGACAAGGATCTTAATGATTCCGAAAGGAATGAAAATTCTGAACTAATGAATATATGCAACTAATTTATGAACAAACTTCCCGAGCGCAGAATTTCTTGGTTTGTTGTTATTTTGTTCAGCCAGCATACTGACTTTTTGGCATTTCATTTGTTCATGCTTCCTAGAATTTAAATTGATTAGGATCATGATCTGATTATTATCTATGACTAAATCATGTGTGTTTGAAACATGGCTATGATTTACTTGGTCAAATAGACTGGCTTCATTTGGTAATGAGATACTTTTTGCAATTTTGCTTGCCTATTAACTTTCAGTTCAGATCTTATACAAGAAATAAACAGTGTATTATAGTACATTTGGGAATGGGAAATCAATCTAAACAGTGTGTGTTCAGTTCATTTTGCCACACATGGATGCTTGATTCTTTCTGGAATTTTCTAATGGTGATTTAGAGCAGATTGTTGATTTGAGTGGCATTAAATCTAGAACCTTTCACACGCCATTATACGACTGGTTGTGAATTATAGTACATTTAGGAAGAACTTGGGTTCAAACGTAAATTATGTTTTTTGTACTCGCATGTTTTGAGGTGATCATTTGTGGTGCATGGCCACATTGTTTTATGAAGTGAAGGTCTTAAGTATATGGAGTGTGGCATCATTTAACCTGAATTAACTTAGAGAGGCTACATATTATCATCCAGTGGTTAATTTAGTTGGTTGATCAATATGCTTTCATGAGACAATGGAACATCTTATGCTTATTGATTTCACTTTTGATGCTCCCTTTCTTCTCCCATCCCTAGAGATTATAAAGCCTGACCTATTGGTTAGAGGGTGTGTGCTTAGATTGAATTTACTGATCACTTGGGTCTGACTTGTTACATCAGATTGGGGTTGGACAAAATTCCCGAACAGAATTGAACTGAACTGAATTGAGCGGTTCTTCTTAAATTAAATACTCGAACATGTATCTAAATCGAGAATCAACGAATTTGGTTAGTGTCTAGATTCAAGAAACGAATCTCCTTGATTTTTTATATTAAATAAGCCAAATTATTTTAATTTTTTTCTAAATAAATTTGTCAACTAATTATTTGAGCCTAAAAAATATCATTTTCATATTTCATTTGCCAACAATTAATTTAGCCCAACTTAAAATATGATTTTCCTGGATTTGAAGGCTTGAAGCAAATGAATCAACAAGATGAAATTACCGATATTTTGGTATTATTATTATTATTATTATTATTATTATTATTATTTACTTTTTGATAATTTGTATACATTGGTGAATCAATTTTATTAGACAACTTGTTATTCGTATAATTTTAAATTAGACTATGTTATTTTGTAAGAGTTAAGATTGAACATATTATTTATTAGTTAAATTAATGTAGTATTATTGTAAATATTAGAAAGTTTAAGAATCACGAGATGAAACATACATATTGGATGACAGATACAACTGAACAACACATGCTATCAATCATCCAAGTTGTAATGCAGATGGTACAAATAGCATTTTTCAAAATTTTGATTATGGTACGGAACTCGGGAACCAAATGTCCATTCCATAATTAAATTTGGACAAGACGATTCCATTTACAAAATACCCGAAAATTCGGGATTCAATTTGGTTCTCTTTAGAATCGAACCGAACCGAACCGAACCATGACCAATTGGCAGAAGATTATATTCAGCTTCTAAACATTTCTAGTGAAATGATTTTAGATGATCATTTTATGTTGGATTTCCACGTCTTGGATTTCCACGTCTTTGTGTTTGAGTGTGTTCAATTATTTCCAAGGAAACGACAGCTTTGGTGCGCTTTCTGAAGTCGGGGACCTCAGATGTAGCTTCATGAGGAGTTTTCCTTACAGTAGCTCCTTCACAAATTGAAAAAATGTAAAACATGTCGGACTTGCTTTCATAACTTACAGTTCAACATTTTCGTTCTGGCATCTTAAAAGTGTCATGTAGAATTGGAAAAAGTATATGCAGAATATCAGTTTGTTCATTTAATTCCATGGTTTTTACATTTTGTAGATCTTACTTCTTAGCACCCTCCAACCTCCAGAAGGAAGAGAAAAGAGAGAGAGAGAGAGAGATCCAACAGAAAGAAAAAAGATTTCTGCTTGCAATTTGATGTCCTCAGGAAGAAAAGAGATTTTTGTGGTTGTTTGCAGGTGTGAATCATGAGAAAGAAAATGTCTCAGAAGCTGAGATTCAAGGCGCACAGGAGGAAAGGAAAAGAAAGTGAGATGCAATTGATAGAGAGAGGGAAACAACAGATCTGCAGCATCAGCTGCTTGAAGCTGTTGAAAGAAAAGGCAAGTTGTTGAGCTCTCAATTTGAAGCTCAGAATACCTATCTTCAGTTGGATAGTGAGCAGCAGAAAGACTGTGTGAATAGCTCCCTGTTTGATTGCATGCAACGAATTTCATGAAAAATGTCACATTCCAGAAAAACAAATATCACTTTAACCATTTCATTGCAACGTGGAAATGAAAACTGAATTCCAAAGTACAACTACTTTAAGTTGTATTTTCTTTGTTTTCATGGAAAACGAATTCCAATAAGTTTGGTGAGTTTTTATTTTCCAATTAACATGGAATTGGAATTCTTTTCCACATTTGCCTATCAAACGGACCTTAAGATCACATTATTTGTATGAATTTTATTTTTTTTCTTTGGTATTCTCAACCTTTGTTATCTTCGAGGGCAATACAAAATTTTAGGTGTACAAATAATGGTTTATGTTGATTGTTTTAGTCGCGTAATTTCTATTTATCATGTAGGTTTTTCTTGGTTTATTTAATAAATATGTGTATCTACGTGATAATAGTGGTGTCTTAAACTGTTTCATATCCTACTTTTTCAAGAGTTGTACCTCCATTGTTTGTGTTTATGCCTTATGGTGTATGTTGACTTTGGATCAAAGGCCCAGGCCCAGGCCCATTTGCAAATTACAAATTTGTGTGCATTAAAGGTGAAAAAAGCATCCCATTTGGTGTCCCCACCTCTCCTACTTTCCCCTTCTTTCTTTCTTCACTTTCTCTTTTTCATCCCTTTTGTGTCTCATTTATTATTAATTAAGCCAGTGAGACTTTTCTTGTGTCTACTAACTTTGAGGTTTTGTTATTTGTTTAAGCATCTTCCTCGCTGTGGAGAGTCCTAATTCCCATCATTTTGTCTAATAAAAACAGCTTATTCCCACTTCCACAAGCAACTCAACTCTACTAAGTTGCATTAATCCAAGGGATTAGTGGATCAGCTAATCTTGATTCTTTATTTCTTTCGAAAATATGCAATTTACTTCAATTGAAATGGCAAGTGGTTAAAAAGTAAGTAGACAATGCTAGGTAGGCCATGCTCAAACTTCTCAAATTCACCTCCTTGATTGATTGTTATCACCGCTAATGATGGATTTGCACCTTAATTAAGGCACGTTCGATGCAGATTTTTGACAATAGATTTGATTTTTGAAGAATCTATTGGTGTGTTTAATGGATATTGTTGATAAAATAATATATTTTAAATAGTGATATAATGGGAAATATGCGGTTAAAAAGTAAGGAAAAGTTATTGATATGATAAAAAAATATTATTTTTCTGAAGAATGTGTGGTGGAAAATGAGTTGTAAAAGAATAGTTTTTGAAAGAATGTGTGTCAAACATGGGCTATGATTGAAAAGCAAAGAAAACTTATGGGTCCATGGGTAAGATTTTTTTATTAGGGGGCGTGGTTGATTTTTAATTTGAAAAAAAAAAGAATTTTAAAGAATTTGTGCCAAATAAAGGTTAAATTTTTATTTGTTGCAATGCAATCTTGGCATTGTGGAATTTACCTTTTTTCTAACTAGATCTATCATTTATATTGTATTAATGTTAATTTTGGAATATTTGTAAATAAGTAGATTTATTACTTTTATTCTATTTTTGAGCGACTTTCCAATTTGTAAAACAAATATTATTATCAACAATTCATTTGGCAAATAGCATTTCTTCAACAGTTAAAGAAATTCACACTTCGGGTCGATAAGTACCAAAAAATGCAGGAACTTCCATGTTTTTTTTAAAGGGATTTGAATATTATTTGCTTTTTATTTATAATTTCATTTTGATATCGTATTTTGTTCTATATTTTTTATGTGATTTTACTTAGTCCTTGCTTGATTTTCTTTTCTTTACTTAAATTGATTTTTCATGCTCATTTTCAACCACAAATTCATTCAATAAAATAATATACACATAAACTCAATTTTTTTTCTTTACAAGCTCATGTTTTTAAACTTTTAAGGCTACCAAATTAGGACTTAATGAAAACGACACATATAATAGATTATTTTCACAACTCAAGTTACTCAAAACTCAAACATTGACAATTATTTTATATTATATTAAATGGAGGAAAATGATATGATTGGTTGAAGGCAAATGAGAGTGTAAACAATTTTGTTAGGGACCCTTGAAAACTATCAAAATTATAGACATCTCTTCTTCTTACATATCCAACCTTAAATTTGACCTATGCAACCCTAACTGCAAACTTACAATCATAATAATACAAAAAAAAGCTGACCTTTCAATTATATACAAATTCCATTATTTTTTTTTCCTTTGTAAAAACATCAAAAGAGAACATAAAAAAGGAAAAAGAAAAGAAAAGAAAAAAGATGACATCCTGGATTGGATTATGGATCCATCTCTTTTTTCAATGTCTGTCTGTCTGTCTGTGGATCATTTTTTTTTTGGTTTAAAGCAAATGGTGGCCTCAACGTTTATTTGGTAAAATTGTAGCACTGAAAAATACTTTGGAAGTTTACATATGAAAATAAAAAGTAATCATCAATCACTCCAAAAAGCCAAAAAAAACATTAGCCTTGAATCTTAAAACAAAAAACATTCATCAATTCCCAAGATTTTCCATTTACACACAGACAAACACACTCCCTTACCCTTCTTCTTGGATTTAGGTTTGGGTTTTTCTCTCTAAGCTTTTATTTTCTGGGGTTTTGCAAAAACACATTCTTTTTACCCCTCCAGACAAAAAACACTCCAAATTATAAAATATCATACTCACATTATATTTTTCACAAAAAATTCAAACCCTGTATTCCAGATTTTGTTTTTATGCTATTTAGCCTCGGATTTGGAGCAAGTGTTTCTGTTTGCTTGTTTTCCTTTTCCTGGTTCAGATGAAATTTGAGATCGGAGAAAAAAGTGGGAGGTTTTTCTTTTATGTTAAACAGTTTAAAGTTTGATTTAGTTAACTTGACGAAAGATCGGGCCTTCATCTATCAGTAAACGTTTGATGCTAATTAAGAGTTGTCAATCCGAAGAAGAATTAGTTTTACAACCATGCATTTTGATAAGCTCGACGATTCTCCTATGTTCCGCAAACAGGTCTGTTATTTTCTTCTTCATTTTTTTCTCCCAGCAATTCAGTGTAAGTGCGATAATTTAAATTTTACGTTTTCAGCTGGATTAGCGTTTTAAGCTATCAATTCCTCTTTTGGTTGCGCAGAACTGTATTGGAGATTCTTTTTCGCTGAACCTGTTGCTTTTTAGTAATTTTTAGGACTGTATTATTGGAAATTGTTAGTAAACTGTTTTTGATTTTAATTGTTCACTATCCTATAATTAACTTAGCGAATGTATGAAAGAGTAGCCACTATTGAGGTTTGAAATTTTCGTCCTCTGCTATTGATAATATGCTTTATGGAAGTCTCTGCACGAATTCTTGAACTGTGATGATATTTCAAGATGTGGGAAGAAATACTGGCTCTTAAGTATTGATATTAAATCTCTACTGCCTAGGCTAAAATTTCCTGTAGTTTGAGCTTCTCAAATGTAGCAAGCTGGCCTAACTTTGCAATCATAAATGACTCCGCCCTTTCCTGGATTCCATTCTCTCTCCCGAGGTCTTGTCATTGATTTTGTACTTCACAGACCATTACTATCCCTGATATCTTTATTGGGATGAATGTTCATTAATGTGTATAAAGGGGAAGTCAAGTTGTTGTTTTGTTATCAACTGCAAGCAGTATGAAGAGTTATAATTAACTTGTGAATTTCTGTTCACTTATCAACATGTGATTAGCAAAAATTTGTGCTGCATTCAGCGAACAACTAAAACTCATACGAGTTACCGAAAATTTTATAATCCTTTAACAGCTGATGTGTTGTTTTGGAGAATCCAAGCTCATTCTGTTGGCAATCTATGAAGTGGTCTTAGACAGGCTCTCTACACAAATGCCATTCAAATTTATTTCTCGTCAATTTCTAATATCTAATGTGGCAGGCATTTGTTTTTCTTTTACTAGCTCGTTGGTTCTTTATTATCTATTGTTGATTTTTGAAGTGGTTTCCTTATATTTATGATTTCCTTTTCTAACAGATACAAAACTTGGAGGAAAGTTCTGAATCCTTGAGGGAGAGATGTCTGAAGTTCTACAAAGGATGTCGAAAATACACGTGAGTACATTTTGTCTTATTTCAGCTTTCTCTTTTTGAAACTCATCTTTGGCAGTTCTTTTATCTACTCTCCTTTTATAAAGCAAATATAATCTCGTCTTTGATTTAACAAGTGTGCAGTGTTGTCATATTTGAAATGGTGACTTATACTTTAGACAATCTAGTTAATTTTATTTATCTGATTTGTGCTAATAATTAACCATTCTCCTATAGTACCTTGGAATTAAAATAATTTATTATTGCCTTGGTATGTTAATGGTTTTACGCTGGATCATAAAATTACATGGAATTGATATTGAAAAATAACTTGTGAAGTTTTGTTGGCAAAGCCTTTTGAGTTTGTAATTCCTTCTTTGTAAATGTTATGTGCTACTATTTTAAAATTTTGAGCAAAATGATGCTCCAAGGCACTGCATGGATCCAGTGTTCGGCATTAATCTGTTTTCTGGAGATTGGAAGGTTAGACTAAGATTGTTGATTTTGGACCCCTTCTTCATTATTTTTGCCTTCCTCTTTCTTATTTCTCTATGGTTTCTGATTGTCATTGACTCTCCACAATCTTGTTTATTCCACTTGCAGTGAAGGGCTTGGCGAGGGATATGATGGAGACATAGCTTTTGCTAGTTCTCTGGAAACTTTTGGTGGAGGGCATAATGACCCCATTAGTGTAGCTTTTGGAGGTACAAAATTATGTTGGAAATTTGACTTGCTATATACATGTCTCAACTGATTCTTGTTACATTTAGGGTGTGTTTGAACCACATTATTTTGAAAAAATGTATTTTGGAATTGTAGATTGATGGAGAATATCTGGTTGAAAAAGAAAAAAAAGTTATTGATGCGATGAAAAATAATATTTTATAGAAGAATGCGTGGTTGAAAATGAGTAGAAGAATGAGAATGAAAAAAATAATGTGGATCAAACAGGGGCTTAACCATGAAAATCAGTTTCTCCTATTATTATTCTTTATTATTTACTTCTATTGAGTCACGATGCAGATATAACATCACTAAACATAATATCCTTCCATATTAGTCCATTAGGTTACATATCTTGTGTTACCTGTTTTAAGTTGCGTATTATAACTGTTTGGGTTCCATTAAAAATAGATTTTGGGGAAACATGTATTTTGGAATAATGATTTTTTTTTTGGAGAATGTGTGGTTAAAAAATAAGGAAAAGTTTTGGGTTTATGTGTAATATTATTTTATTGAAGAATGTGTGGTTGAAACTAAGAAAGAGAAAAATACAGTTTTTCTAAAATGGAGCCCAAACTTTGGTAAAATATTATTTGTGATTTTCTTGCAAATAATGTTTGGCTTGATGCAATGATTGTGGAATCAAACTGAAATTTTACGTAGGTTAGATTCTCCTTATTTCTGAAATTCATTGGTACCCCCACTCATGTGATTGATTACAATAGGCTTCTAAATTAAAAGCTATGGTCAAATTTTATTGTACCAGAAGGTTACATGATCAGAACTTCAATGCGAGCTAATTAATTTTTATCTGGTTCCTTTCCAGTTCTTGTTCGCTTAATTTTTTGATTGATAGATCCTCCTCAACCGTTTTGGCACTTGTGGTACTTACCAATTAATGCAGTTAAACCCCAGCCAAAGGCTTAAGACCATATACGTCTCTCTTTTCCCACCAACATTACCCACCATGATCTTGACCTCCATCCTCTCTAACCAACTATCAAGGTTGTAGCATCAATACCACAGTAGAAACCCTTCTGCTCCATCAAGTAACCACCACCGGCTTGGCAGTAACATCTCAGCATCTATCCTTGCCATGATCATTGCTGTACCTGAGTGCATGGCTTTTGTTTGCCAAATCTTTGTTCTTTCTGTTTTCTTGGGAAGCTGGTCATTTGGCAGTATTTTAGGTAATACCATTTTCTGTTGGTAATTTTTCTTATCATCCATGGAAACTAGAACTACTACAGTCGTATAGGTGAATGTTTAATGACTTAAAGACAGACTTTTCTGATTTGTGGTTATGAACGCCCTGATATGTGCTCTCTTTATAAGCCTAGTCTTATTTAAAATTTTTTTTTTTTTAATCTCTGTCTTCTTAATTTTCAGTTTTGATGTTGTTGATAAATTACTACTTGCTAGCTTAGTTTTGTATTGGTGCATGAGCTCCCATTTGTGTTTGGATTACAAGTGATAACATCGAGTGAAAATATATGCTGTACTTGTAGGTCCTGTTATGACAAAATTTACAATTGCACTGAGGGAAATTGGAACGTATAAAGAAGTTCTTCGATCTCAGGTGAACATTTTGTTTGTTATGTTTTCCTAGATTTTATTTTCCTCCGTGAATCTATAAACTTGAGAGAGGTCTCTTCGTGTTTCCTGCTAATATATTCATGACTGCAGTTCATATCTTAAATAACTAACGTGGGTCTCTCAGGTTTATTATATTTTGAGTTCATCATTGTTTACTTCACTGTTTTCTTATTTGATTATTCGTTGTTTTTATTCTTGACATGGATGTATCCAACTTTGTGGATTTTCCCATATCATTAAAAGGTTGCAAAATAGATGATTTGCTAACCTGCCGTCATTTTAGTAGCCTATCAAAATTTTAGACTTCTCTTCAGTAACATATCTTCTTGTTTCCTTTTTATGTTTTATTCTAGCTAACTTCCACATGATGTATAAGAATTTTTGAGAAACATAGTTTTTCATGCACTTTTGGTTGCCAACACAAATTTTGCATGCCTCCATCCTAGAGAAGTAAGAAATCAATATTCACTACACCTTCTTGGGTTTTGAAACAATCTCTTTTCCTAAGGCCAATGTTTCTTCTGAATAACAAATAAGTAGAAGAAAGGTGAAGACATGCACACTGGATTCTAAGATACGATGCATGCCTGCATATATTTGATTGGCTGCTCTATGTCTGTTCAGGTTGAGCACTTGCTGAATGATCGATTGCTGCAGTTTGTCAACTTAGATTTGCATGATGTAAAGGTACTGTAAATTTGTGAGTTCGCTCTGTTTGTCATTATGGTCTCTTGTGCGCAAAGCCTGTGATGACAGAATCCATTTGTGATTTTAATTGCATGACTTAAGGGCATTTTGGCACGAAAGTCAAGACACAAACCCTTACCTATGTATACCTCATGTCGTGGACTTCAAAATGGAGTTGGAAAAATATATCAAAGCACAAAATGCAAACGTTTTCTCTTGCCTAGGTTTTGAAGTAGGAAGAAGAAGAAGCAGGATAGCTTGAAGATTTGACATGAAAATAAGATGGAAAGAACAAATTTCTTGTTTTTCTGATACACATGTTCTGTATTCATTGTTTTCAAGTACCTCAAAATTTGCTGGCAGGAAGACTTTGTTTCTATGTACTTACAGTTCTTATCTATTAAAGTTAATTGTGGAGGTAAGACACAAAAAGATGAAAGGATTGTTTCAAAAGTTATTTAATGGAAGATGCAACTTGGATCTTGGGAACCTTTCAACCTATTTGAAGATACAAAACCCTACTAGATGGATTTCATGCTTGAAATTGATGGAGTATTTGAACATGACTGGGACGAGAAAAACAATGAACCAAATGGACTTCCTATTAGCATCTGGAAGTGTCTTGGCGAATAAGATATTTTGAGTTTAATGACTTGAGATAATGGGATTTGAGGGTATAAAAAGATATGTGAAGAATGGATGAAGTGTTTCTATAGTAAAGAAGATTCCCAAGATTGGACAAGAAAAGATTCGTTTGGCTGAACTTAAGTTTGTTGCGAGAAGATTAAACTAGTTATTGAAATTTTGTATGATTTAAGTTGGCTTGTTGATGATTTTTGATGTTTACTTCCTGAATATGTTCAATATTTTTCTTTTTCTTTATGAGATTTCACTCTTCAAGACAGATCACCAGTATTGTCTTAATTTCAAGAATGATCTTTTATTAGTTTCACTATTAAATTTCTTATGCAGGAAGCACGGAAACGCTTTGACAAGGCTACTCTTCTTTATGATCAGGTGATTTTCACTACAGCTCCTTTCTCCATTGCCCTTTTTGTATTCTCATGGTTCTTTCATTTGTCCTCTAGGAATTTTTTGAAGGTAATTAGCTTTTTGTTTGAGCCCCATTCTTTGCCCATAATGCATTTTGGAAAAGTATTTTGATTGAGAATACGTGGTTAAAAAATAAGGAAAAGTTTTGGGTTTGCGTGTATTGTTATTTTATTGAAGAATGTGTAGTTGAAAATATGAGAGAGAGTATTTTCAAAATAATGGGGACCAAACAAGGGCAATATGTTATTGAAGCATTAATTTATTTTATGTTCACATTTCAAATTTTGTTTTCTTAACAAAATACCAGGTCTATTGGTCTAATAATACAACTGATCTTTGATAGTATTAGTATTGGCTGCAATATGTGACCTTAGAGGTAGAAAGATATGATTTATTGACATCAATAATGATGTTAATAATTTGTTGTAACAATGCAAAGCTCGGTACAGTATATGCTCCCTTAAATCTGGCTCTGCTGAATTTATTGTGGCTTGTTTTTGAATTTCTATAAGTAATATCACTTAGTTGTCAACTGCGGTGGAAATAATTTCCAGTATTCGTAACTGACATCCATGTAGACAAGTAGATAGGAAAACCGAAATAGTTACTATAACTACTGTCATACTATCACCATCTTGCTTCTCTTCTGATTCTAATGCTGAAGAAATTCCCGAAACAGACACCTCTTCTGTGTTAATATCCTTTTGTAGATATTGGACTGGTAACAGGTTGTAAATGCAACACATCTATATTTTAGTTCTAATGCATACACTATTGTTGCAGGCTCGTGAGAAATTTTTGTCATTGAGGAAAGGAACAAAGAGTGATGTAGCATCAGTATTGGAGGAGGTAAATAGAGTAATGCTATTTATCATCGTAATGATGGAATATCGGTGATGTGGCAACCTATTATCCCTCACATTGCTCTCCCCCCCTCATAAAAATTGAACTACCCAATCACATTATTTTACATAGATTGCCACATCATCGATGTTCCATCATCATAATGATAAATAGCATTATTCGGTAAAATATAAAGCTTGAAGTGACAGAGCTTATTCATTTGTGTATATGAGTTAGTACCATATGCTACATATTCTCATATTGTCTGGAACCTTCTCAGGAGCTGCATCATGCTCGGTCAAATTTTGAGCAAGCTCGCTTCAGTCTGGTGGGTGATGTCATGCCCTTCTGTCTTTCATTAGATATCCTGCAGCCTTCTAGCACTTCTCATTTTTTTAATTTGGATGTTAATCGACCAGGTAACTGCTCTATCCAATGTTGAAGCGAAAAAAAGGTTTGAATTTTTGGAAGCAGTTAGTGAAACAATGGCTGCTCATCTTCGTTATTTCAAACAGGTAACTTTAATGCTCGAACTTCTTATTTTTATTTTTTCTTGCTTTTAGTTTCTCAAGCTTTTTAATTGTTTGTTTACTTGTAGGGTTATGAGCTGTTGCATCAGATGGAACCATATATTAATCAGGTACATTTACTTGCTGTTGCTTGCAACTGCAGTTCACTTTTGGGGAATATTCGCTGTTGTTGAATCTACCACTTTCATATTTGTATGGTTAAAATAATTTAGGTAACCGGTTTGCCTATTTTGATCTTGGAGCATGATATGCTTGTGTACCATAGATATGAAGAATATGATTTTCCCAATCTTTTATAGTTTAGGATAATCCTTATCGAGTTTCTTAGCAAGACAGCTATGCTTGCATGTTTGACATACCTGTGTTATAGGTCTCGACTTATGCAAAGCAGTCAAGAGAGCGATCCAACTATGAGCAGGCAGCTCTCACCGAGAGGATGCAAGGTTACAAAAGAGAGATTGATAGAGAAATCAAATGGTCTTCAAATGGTTCTAATGGTTCTCCTAATGGGGATGGAATACAAGCTATTGGAAGAAGTTCACATAAGATGATAGAGGCTGTCATGCAGTCTGCTGCAAAAGGAAAGGTTCAAAGATCTTTAACATTTTTGCTGACCTGACCTCAGATTGTCATTGTTGTGTTATTTATGTCTAACATTCTTAATTCTTGCTTTTCCCTTTTTTTCCCACCTCATTAAAAAGCCTGGAAATTCTTTCAGGTTCAAACAATTAGACAAGGTTATCTTTCCAAACGTTCTTCGAACTTGAGAGGCGACTGGAAAAGAAGGTTCTTTGTTCTTGATAGCAGAGGAATGTTGTATTATTATCGCAAACAAAACAGCAAACCATCAGTGAGTACATATTTGAAGTATATCTTGAAATGTGAACTGATCGAAACCTGTTTTTATATTTTTCTTGTATCCCATTCCAAATATCATTACTTCTATGCACTGTAGGGGTCTGGCAGTCAACTTTCTAGTCAAAGAAATAGTTCTGAACTTGGTTCTGGGTTGCTCAGTCGTTGGCTTTCTTCTCATCATCATGGTGGCGTACATGATGAAAAATCTGTTGCTCATCACACCGTAAACTTGTTGACGTCAACAATTAAAGTTAATGCCGACCAGTCAGATCTTAGGTTCTGCTTCCGGATTATATCACCAACAAAAAACTACACATTACAGGTACAGTTATCTGCTTTTGTACTCTATCCTCAAATTTTGGTATGTTTCGCGACTTTTAAACGAACTAACTTTTAACCAAGTGGTTGTGCCAAATACACAATGGGCAGCCCTAATGTTGATGGTTGATAGTTTGCATGGGTAAATATTCAACCTTTTGCCTGTCAGTGCAGGCGGAGAGTGCCTTGGATCAAATGGATTGGATCGAGAAGATTACTGGGGTAATTGCATCATTACTGAGTTCTCAGGCTCCTGAAAGGGTAATTTATCAGAGAATAAATTTTTACTTAAAAGTTGATTTCCAAATGCTCTATTGATTGGAGTTTTGTTGTTTTTCAGTGTTTGTCTGGTAGTCCAATAGGCAGTGGTCATCATCGATCCACCAGTGAAAGTAGTTCATTGGAAAGTGCTGATTTCGAGCATGGAGCAGTTGAAGAATACATACCTGACAGGCTTGCCTCTGCGCATATAGAACGCTCTTTGAGAAGCTCACAACACCAAAGATCTGTTATGAAAAGTGAAAAGCCAATTGACATATTGCAGAAAGTATGTGGTAACAACAAATGTGCCGATTGTGGTGCTCCTGAACCGGATTGGGCATCCTTGAATCTAGGTGTTCTTGTCTGCATTGAATGCTCCGGTGTTCACCGCAATCTTGGTGTACACATATCTAAGGTACATATATATAATATGGTCTTGTCATCTGACACCGGTGTCCTGTAAATGACCTGTATTTTTTTTTTTTCCTGTTTTGGTGGTTGGGGGTGGGTGGGGTGGAGTTGGCTTGTATGCTTGAAATGAAGGAATTGCCTGAAAGTGCACCTATACCCATCCACATTGGTTGAATAGTTTTGATTTAAATGAAGAAATGCCCATTCGATTATTGAATTAAAGAAACATCCTTAACTAAATCTGCAAATGTGGTTTTTTGGCATCAGAACATTCTATATGTCCCAACAACTATTTGGCTATCGCGGATTTTCACTTTTGTATCATTTATTTAAGTAGGATTTAGAGTGAGAGAGGTATGTAGATTTTTCATAATTTCTTTTGGAAGCCAATTGTGATTACTTCTAACATTTATTTTTAAACTGCTATTCATGACAGTTTGGCTCCTGTATACTAAAAGTAAGTATTAAGGTTTATTCCTCCCTGCAGGTGAGGTCACTGACTCTTGATGTTAAAGTTTGGGAACCAGCTGTCATAAATCTGTTTCAGTCTCTGGGCAACACCTTTTCAAATTCAGTCTGGGAGGAATTGCTGCAGTCGAAGGGTGTCTTCCAGGTTGAACTTGGCCCTACAGGGTAAATAGCTCCTTAATATCGAACACTTCTCGATTTTGTATTTAACAATTATTTTTCGTAGTTTGAATTTCATTTTGCCAATAGATTACTGATTTATATTTACATATTGAAGCTTGTACAGGACTAATAAACAGCAAATAGTTTACTTCAGCAAGCCCAATGCTGCTGATTCAATTTCAACAAAGGAAAAATTTATTCATGCAAAGGTACTGCTCTCTTGGATTCTTGTCCTTACATTTTCCCTTTTTTAGTTGAATGTTTCTTGTAACTTTGAGTGGAAAAAATATTTGTATATCTGGTTTGTCCTTTAAATTGTGAAGATATTCACAACACTCCCGGTTAGCATGTGTCATTTGATGTTAACATAACATATCTAATCTTTGCACACATCTTTCCTGTTTGTATCACATATTTTAAGAAGAATCAAGTGGTAAAAAAAAAAAAAAAGAATCGCCCTCTAAATGAGTTTACAATTGGGGAAATGCACTGGAAGAATCTATTTAGGCCGACTGCTAGTCTGTCAAAAAGGCCGCGTGATAAATAATTCAGGCAAATGTGATCTGTGAAACCTTCTAGTGGGTAATTATTCAAATTTATTTTCCTGATACAGCATGTATGTGTTTTTTACTTTACTGCAGTATGCAGATAAAATTTTCGTGCGGAAATCCAAGGAAAATCGTTCAGTAGCACAACAGATGTGGGATGCTGTACGTGCTAATGATAAGAAGGCTGTGTATAGACTCATAGTTAACTCCGATGCAGATGTAAATACTAAATTAGGTCAAGGAACTTGTAACTCTTCTCTCACCCTTGCCAAATTAACACTGTATCAAGAACGAACCTCCTTTGATCGGTATTCTGGTTGCTTGGAGCCATCATCTAGCTCTACAAGCATGGCTAATACTGGTGAAGACAGTGCTTTGGAAGGTCTTCATGGATGCTCGTTGCTTCACCTTGCATGTGAAACTGCTGATATTGGAATGATAGAGCTTCTTCTGCAATACGGTGCAGACATAAATGCGTCAGATTCAAGGGGTCACACACCTCTTCATTCTTGTATTGTCAGAGGCAAAACTACATTTGCCAAGCTTCTCCTTACAAGGTAAATACTCCTTAGAAACCTTTAACACTAGAAGGAAACAAAAATGAAAAAAGAACAAAAGTTGGCTGCCAAAATTGCCATGAGTTTGAACATTTTCCATACAGTTATCCCAAGAGCCCGTAGTAGAAAAAGGGTAAAAATTAAAACAAAATTTTCTTTAATTATATTTTCTTGACTTTGTTAGTTTATATAGTTGATTTTGTGTATTGTACTCATAAGTTAGTTGTAATTCTGTATTTACTCAGGGGAGCTGATCCACGAGCTATAAACGAGCAAGGTAAAACTCCTTTCCAGCTTGCGATGGAATCAAATTCTGATGACAGTGAGATCCTGGCTTTATTATCAAACGGGTGATGGACGCAAGAGAAGATGACGGAGGAGGATATTGTTGGCCTCTTTCTGTTTGGTGCAGTTTACTGTAATTACATGTCGCAGTAGTTTAAGGTTCCTTAAATTTGGGATATGAAATTTGGTTAAGCTCTGTCTATCTAGTTTGCTAAATAGTATGGTGAGTTGTTGAAAGGTTTTGTTGTAATATAATTAATTAATTAATGTAGTTTTGACTTAATTTTTGTTCTCGAGTCTTTTGTTTAATTAAAAATCAAGACTTTTAATAGATTTTGATAAACGTTGATGAAATATATGATTCAATTGTTAATGAAAATTGTGGATCCCGATTGAATACGAGTTTGAGAAAAATTGAATTAAATAAAGGAAACAATACAAATATAAGGGGTTTAAAATATACAATTTTGAAATTAAGAAATGTGTTTTAAGATTTTAAAAATCAGGTTATGATTAAAAATTATTAATTAAATGTAAAATTAAAAAAAATTATTAATTAAATATATTAAGGTCACTACAATAATGTACTAGTTATAATCAAAGAAACTTAATCACAAATTTTATAGATCACAACTTGTTTATTGATCACAAATTATAAAATTAATTGGTTGCGCATTTATTTGGTAATAAATCATAAATTTTATAAATTACAATTTATTTATTGGTTACAAATTATCAAATTAATAAATTACGTATTATTTTTTGACCAGAAATTTCAAATTTTATAGGTCACAAGGTATTTTATGATTACAAATTATCAAATTAATTGGTTAGAAGTTATTTATCGATTACAAATTAATTGGTCACGATTTCACATTTTTAAATCACATATAATTTATTGATCCCAGTTATCGATTTTATTTGCCACATTATTTACTGGTTACAAATTAACCATATTAATAAGTCACAAACATTTTTCATCCCACCCCACCCCACCCAACCCAACCCAACCCCAATCGAATCGTCGCGCCTCTTGTTGCCACCGTCGCTTCCAGCAACACCACCACATATTACAAACCAACACCACCATTTGCAAACCACAAACAACCAATTGCACCACCTACGCCACCACGTCACCTCTCCTCACCACCAACAACCAACAAAAATAAAACTACAAAACTCCGACTAAGCAAATCAGATCGAAGGAGGAAGAAATACCCAAAAAAATCCCAACCCCTCCCCAATTTTTCTCTAGGTACTGGGGTCATGTCTGGCCATAGGCGGTGCGTTTGAGATGGCACACCACCAGGCGACCCTGCTGCGAACTGTAGTAGCCACGACGCTGTCGTTTGAAGGGATGCCGACAATGACGATAAATGAAAGTATACAGATGTCGGGGCTACTTACCGGCGTTGAATGACGACAGACAGGGATGCCAACGTTTGAAGCGGTTGCTGACGGATGGGAATTGTGTGGGATGTCGATGGCAGGGACTAGTAGTGTGCGAGTATGGCAATTAGGGGGCAATAATTAGGGTTTGAGATTTCGGAGGAGTATGGTGGTCAGTTGGGGAATTATAATTTATATTTTAAATTAAAAAATAATTATAACCTAAGTTTTGAAAAAAAATAGTTATAATAATCTTATTTTTGAAGTTGAAAATTTAAATGTTCCTAGTGAGTGTAATTTCCACTTAGATAAACCCTACTAACGCAATCTTTCTAAGCCCAGTCAACTTGGTCCTAGCCCAATTTGCTCAAAAGTAAGCACGTGCTGTTACACACATTTCATTAGTTGCCAACACAAATGCCAGAAATTTGGCAAATAAATTGTTATCTGTGTAACAATTACATAATATTAAATAATAAATTTATTTAAATATAAAATCAAATAATTTATTTAATTAAATGTATAAAGTGCAGTATAGAAATTGATGTTCGAACGATGTTAGATAACATTATTCAATCTACAATTATCTATGATGTTATTCTCTATGATAAAATCAAATCACATCACATCACATCACATCAATGATCATTCCACATCCACGGTCCAGATTCCCTACAGTGTAGCATTAGCACATCAATTTGTCTTTGGAGTTTGGACCCCACTTCCACTCTTAGGCAAGGGAACCCTCTCAATTATTTCATGTAAAATATAATGTGTTGTTATCTTTGTGTTTTAATTTTGTATTTTGAATTTTGAATTCATTTTGAATTTTGTGCTTTGAGTGATCATTTTAAAATTGTTGAAAATGTATTATTTTTGATATTTTAAAAAATTGTTTTGAAAATACCCAAAATGTATTTTGAAAATTTTGGCTTGATTATAACTAAAAACACCCAAAACGACAATTTTTTTAACTTGTTTTCAAAAACGTATTTTCAAAAACAGGAAAGAGAAAGCATTTTAACTGTTTTGAAAAATCGAAAACAGAAGACAATTTGAAAATGATAAAGAGAACATGTTATAATCTTTTCCATGATAGTTTAGGGAAAAGTTATATAAAATTGAAATTACGAACTAAGAAAATTGAGGAACTTTCTTGAAGAGGTGTGTTGTGTTGAGAGAAAATAAAGAGGAGATGGTGACTTTATATGCAGTTTATATTGAGTAAATTTATTCATAGTCGTTCATTATCATAGTTGTCCTACGTGACAACATACATATAACGATTTGTGATTTGATGTATTAATGTTTAGTTTTTTATTGACTCATATCTCAAATTAATTACTGTCACATGTATATTATGAAGAGCGATGACGATAGTAAACGGCTGCAAATATGATTATTCTTTTATATTAAAGTTTAATTAGGTTACACGTACACTCTTTTACGTTAGACAGTTTTAGAAAAACACACTTTCTTGTCGATAATTTTTTTAATTGGAAAATAATGGAAGGTTAAAATTAATGTCAAACTTTGAGTGGACATTTATCCAAAATACAATGCTTAGGAAGGAAACACCTATAAAGAATGAACCTCGATAGCAAAGAGAGATAATATTGATTAAAGTTCTATCCCCAAAAAGGCTCCTAAACAATTTCTTCGTTTGTTTTTCTTTTATAAAGAGAGGCTAAAGCAGTCCAAGTACCTGCATTGCATTCACATTAGGAGAAACAACAGTTAACGGGGGGCTACTGTCGTTGGTTGGTTGGTTGGTTTGTTTGTATTTTTCTTTTTCGAGCAGTCCGCAGGATTTTCACTTTGGATTCTACAGTTTTCCCTTTTTTTTTATATGGGTATTTTTCTCTAGTCTCAATTCGAAGGGGCAAATTCGAAATAGGAGATAAGTGGTCAAGATTTGAGGTGATATTCTTGTGGGAAGGTTAGAATTTGTGTTGTAATGATTCCATTTTTCTTCCTCTTGAAGCCATTATATGATTCTGATTCTCACACAATCTTTCAACTACAAGTTGTGTAATTTCAGGAACAAAGTTGGAGTCTTGGCTTATTTGGAGCTTAAAGGTTCTTTCTGAAATAGATAGTAGCTCTCTTCCAGAACGTGGTAAACATTCTCTTGGGAAGATGCTGTTTCCTTTCAAGTTTCTGCTTCATTTCTGATGCTGCTGCTACTGCTCAAAAACCCAAGAACTAATTTTTTATTTTTATTTTTTTTGTTGCTTTGACCATCATAAATGATTTAGTTCAACGTTCCCGACTCTTTTCAGCTCAGGAAATTGAATTTTCATTTGGATTTCAAAATTTGGAGTATTTTGAGGTAATGCTCTTTAATTTGACATCAAGGATTCTGCTTTATATGGAGGAGAAGAGGCACTTTTACAATACCAGTAGCAGTAAAGCCCTAAAGCTAGACTTAATATTTATGTTCTGCTTCAACATTTTCTCTGTGCAATGCATAGAAAAGATGAGCTATAATAACTCCAGCGACAGCGACCCTCCATCACAATCTGAGCCACCCGAATTCAAGAATAGGTTTCGGAGAATTTCCCTCAGCATTTTGCTTGGAATCATAACAGGATTGATTTTTGCCTTACTTGTTGCTCTTCTAATAAGGTACTTTATCAGATACATTAACAGGAGCCCAATCCTTAAAGGCCCTGTTGTGTTTTCTCCCAAAATTCCTCCCAAGACTCTACAATCAGCTCTTGCAAATGAACCCCAGTTGCTGGGCTCAAGTCCCAATGGGAAGTACTACAAGACTGTACTGGACAATGGGCTAACTGTTGCAGTCAAGCAGCTCGAGCCCTTTGAGAATGTTTCTGTTGAAGCTCAGAGCAAGTCAGTCAAGAGAAGGATACAGCAGGAGCTCGAAATTCTTGCTAGCTTAAGGCATAGGAATTTGATGAGTTTGAGGGCTTATATTCGTGAATCTGATAGGTATTCTCTGATATATGATTATGCCCCTACTGGTAGTCTCGAAGATGCAATGAGAAGAATGAGGGAAAATCAGTTGCAACTTAATTGGGAATTACGACGTCGAATTGCAGTTGGCATAGTTAAGGGGCTGCAGTATCTTCATTTCACTTGTGATCCAAGAAGATTGCATTACAACTTAAAGCCCTCAAATGTGATGTTGGACTCACAATTTGAACCAAGGTTAGCAGATTGTGGCTTGGCTATGATTATTCCTAATGTTGGTAGATCAGCTTCAGGCTACTGTGCTCCAGAGTACATTCAGAACAGCAGGTATTGAAATTTAGAAATCACTAGTACAATTGGTTTGTTCTACTTTAATATATTAGTGTGAAATTTAGAACAATTTGTCAATCTGCATTCATTTTACATAATATTCATGTTTGTCTGTTTCACTTGTTAGGTCAATTATGGCCTTCTTCGGACTTGGTTATCTAGCTTGATTTGAGATAATGGCTATACTTTATAAATTAACGAAAGGATTCAGTTAAAACTGAATACAAATTGATAATCTTAATTCCCCTTCTTTTCCTTTTTTTTTTCTGCTAGTTTCCCATTAGTTCGCATTATCTGCACTTGCTAAACAGTTATTGTCTTGACCTGTAAGTATATGTATGCAGATGAATCTTAATCGATAGCTTGATTTTTAAAAAAGCTGGATGGTTATGCAAAATCTTTTTCTTTTTCTCCATTTCTTTTCTGGTTGAGAACACTTAAAATTATACTGGAAACTAAAAGTGCTTTAAGCACTAGGGAAAAGATTAAATATATAAAAATTAATTTCATCTTGATTCTTGAAGATAAGGCTTTTATAATCGCACGTTGGAGTAGAAATGATTAGTCAAATCAATTAATTCATCAAAGAGCTTGCTTCCATTCCATTATCCTATATCCTAATCTAGAAGTTGTAAATGATATTGGATAGAACTCTGTATACCCTGTTCTATTCCTTTGCTGTATGGTGTATTCATTTTCACTGCAGTCTTCGATTTGATTTATTTGTCTTTCTAATAATTTACACTAGGTATACAGATAAGAGTGATGTGTTTAGCTTTGGGTTAATCTTGGGTGTTCTATTAACTGGTAAAGACCCATTAGATCATTTTTTTGGGGAACCAACTAGTGGAGGAAGTTTGGGACTATGGCTTGGTCATCTGCAGCAAGCAGGGGAGGCTTCTGAAGCGCTAGATAAAAGTATCCTCGGGGAAGAAATTGAAGAAGATGAGATGTTAATGGCTATTAAAATTG
Organism: Fraxinus anomala; assembly: GCA_903798345.1. NCBI lineage: Eukaryota > Viridiplantae > Streptophyta > Magnoliopsida > Lamiales > Oleaceae > Fraxinus > Fraxinus anomala. Next base: position 2,949 of record CAIGRN010111476.1, on the reverse strand, counting down.
CTGTTGTATGCCTCTCTGACTCGCCTGCTGATCGCCCTTCAAGTGATGAACTTGTGTCTATGCTCACTCAACTGAACAGTTTCTGAAGGAAAAATTTTAGTTCCTCACTTTCCAAGTTATTGAAATCAAATATATTTTGGAGGCAACTCCATTGCCAGGGAGATGTTTGTGTCATCAATTCAAATGGAGTTGGATCATGAAAAATATATGATAAACTGATGGTACTTTTAGACTTGAGTGGTGTTTTTGAAGAATTTGATTTCTCATTTTTCAGATTCTTGATTTTCCAGTTATGAGCAAGTAATTCTAATGAGATCAATTAGAAGCCTACACAAGAATGTTCTTTTAAACTATGATGGTGTGGGTTTTAGTTTTACATTATTTCTGTAGACATCTTTTATCTGGAATCACAATCATTAACGTCAAGCGGATCCTGTTCTGTGCCCCAAAAATCACTTGCTGGTAGCGGTAGAGTTTCTCTCCTCGGAGATTGGAGACAATTGTTTTTCTTCTAAGGCATTTCTTTCTAAAAAGCTTATAAACTAATGCTGATGAAAGTGCAATTTATTCCAAGATGCCTTTCTTCTTAATTTCTTCATCTCTGGTAAAAGTGAAACACATTGCGTGGCATCTGCTCAGCAGAAACGGTGATTACATTTACTAGCATCGAAGCACAAATTGGAGAAAAATGAGAATAGTTAAGAAAAAGGGTTGGTGGCCCCATTGGTTCCTTAGTAAGTTGCAAAGGTTTAATTAAAGTTTGTCGTTATCAGAACATGTGAGATGTAAATAAAAGTGGGTGGTGATGCTGTGCTTTTTGGGAGCATGAAAAGTCATCCTGTCTAAGTGTTGAAGCATCTAGACCAATTTTAGCACGCTCTTCCGAAAAGGAGAGACTCGTACGCGGTTTAAACGTCAGCCGATTCGTCTTTATATCAGGACCATGCATTTCCAATCCAGGTTCAATCTTGATTTATACTATTAGAACCCGATTCTTTGAATGGTATTCTTTGCTACTAATTAATGATTGTAAAGTTCCTGGCAATTCAAAGAAAAAAAAAAATCTTACTCTAGCGCTACGTCGTCAACAAAATACTTGTATCTCAAACGCTGCAATGCAGGCAGCATTGCGCCTAGCAACAACATTCCTCCCTCGAAAATCCACCTTGTTTTCGCTTATGAATTCAATAGTTTTTCCCCCCCCAAATACTACATTTGCCTAGGCTGGGATCCACCCCTGCCTACATAATACAGGAGATATTTGGTTAATTGCATCAGCTTTTCTCACAAGGAATATCTTCAAAGAGACCTTTTTGAATGGTCAAAGTGAAGAATGACCTTTTTTCACATTTTCTAACCAAAAGGTCATCTTCAATGGAAAAAAAAAATGTGGACTTTTGACCTTTGGTAAGACAATTACAGGCAATGATACAAAGTACACAATTCAAAATCCCTTTGTTACATTTAAAATTTTATTTGCTACAGTACTATTCTTCAATATACATTCACACAATAAAATATTCTACATACAAATTAATAAAGTTTCCTTACTTTTTAACCACACATTCTTCATCAATATACTATTTTATAATACATTACAAGAAATTAATGGCTCTCAAACATGGCCTTAAGAAATTCTACAACTTCATTCCATCATATTCAGGACTTTCTGCCCCTCCCCTCAAATTGAAATTTTCAATTTGCAGAACCAAAGTCTAAAAAGCAACATGTCCCCAGTGGAGCTGGTTGGTTTGCAGACTACTAGTAGATAATGTGCACTAATAATAATCCCAAGAGTTTAAGAACTCAAATCCAAGAAACATTCATTTCTTTCGTTAAAATTTCACCGTGAAAATAAACGATCATATTTTTTTAGCAATGTGCTCTTTGAGAGGATTGTGAGGATCTTGGAGGAGAATTTTGTTATCCGATTATCAAAGAGGTTTGCCGGAAAGATGATTTCGTAATATAAGGAGCTTATAATATTTTTAGTATGAAGCATGTATTCATATATGACAATACAATGCTACTCCATCGACATAAACATAGGCTTTAAACCAAGCAAAAACTCTAGAACCACTAATAAAAAGAGTAATCAATTTGAAAATTTACTACTTTTCTATATCTTCAGTGAGACCCTCAGTACCAAGTAATGAAGTTCTATGTAATACTTGGCAGTTCTCATCCTCTTTGCACTTGTAATAATTGAGTAATTATTCTTGAGAATAAATGCCTCCTGTATCAAAAAAAGGAAGACAAAAGGAAAAAAAAAAGGGAAAAAAGTAACAAACTTTATGATAATGAGAAGAACACGATTACAGCAAAAAGTCGATGATGAAACATAAGCTAGCAAGGGCAGCCACTGATAATTGGTATGCCGCAATTCCACCATGAATCTCACCTCTGATCAAGACATGGCTCTTGTAAATGTAGAGCAACCTTGGGCTTGGGGAGTCGCCTTGGTGCGTGCCTGACAATAAAAGAGTACAAGGACCTCTTGCTCTGTAATAGAAACGACTGAAGTTAAATAATCATATAGTAATACTACTTTCAATAACAATGGTGAAGAATCGAGTACTGTTGCAAACTCGCCGGAACAATTTGGCGTGATTAATGGCATTTTGACAAAGAGCTAACGTCCAGATCATGTCCAAGTCTCTTCCTCAAGAATTGTAGTATCTCTCTTGGCAATTACTTTTGAGAAATTAATAAGATTAGGCTAAGATATGTTTAGCACTCTCATTATGCTTGGAAATTTTATGACTATAGACTATTGTTTCGCGCGGATAGTCGCTAACAATTAAAAAAGGTTCATACGATTGTGTAAGGAGCAGACCTCTTGAAACAAAGTCCCAAAAATGGGTGTTTTATTTGACAAAAAATTACAATTCGAAAATGAATAGAATGCCTCCAAGGGGTACAAGCATACGAGTACTAAAAGAAGAATTT
>CAIGRN010111473.1:0-10035 GCA_903798345.1 Fraxinus anomala | reverse complement strand
AGTAAACAAGTTTACAGTGAAAGTATAGGAAATTTATAGAAGAAATGTATGATTAGTTTTGTAGATTGTAAGTAAGGTATGCCTTCATTTATATAGAAAGTTGGTGATGAATTAAAAGAATTAAAAAATGCTAGATAGAACGATAGGTTAATAGACACGTGGATGAATCTAATGTGGACAAATTTTTAGCAGGTGTGAACTTGAAGGAACGTCGTCGTGTGATGAGATTCTTGGCGGTGCTACTGAAAAAGATTCAATAAGAATATCTATGTTTATCTCAGGATATTTCCAGACAAAATTTTACGCGTTGGACACCTTTGTCCTTTGAATGTCAAGCCACCGCCTCGTTGCTCCAAAGAGTTCCATTCGATCTTTGTTACTAGAGATGGCAGCGGGTCACCCCTGCCACGCCCCTACCCCCACATCGCCCCCTCCTTGTGCCCCGCCTCACCTTAGACGGGGCGCAACGGGGATGGTGCAGGGCACTGGCCTGCCCCATTTTTTTTTATTTTTCAAAAATTTTCAATTAATTAAATTTGTTTTGTAATTAATTAATTTTCTTTTATTCTTTTCGGGACGAGGCATCTCCACCCCGACCCCGTCCTCGTCCCGAGACCCCAAATGGGGCCGCGATCCTCGTCCCGCCCCATCAACCCGTCGGGGCGGGACGAATTTTTTTTGCCATCACTATTTGTTACTAAAAGTGGTACATTATACAAAGTTTAGACTTTGGTTTTGCTTAAAAAGTTGATAAATATATTAATCAAAATTAAAATCAATTTTAATATATATCTAATGGAATTTTAAATTTTTATCAAATTTTCAATTTCACATATTATCAACTTTTATTATAATCTACTAAGGACCTATAATTTTCATCGACTTTTCAATAACACATTTCTTAAAATTTTATCAAAATTTAAAAAAATTTGATTTTTTTTAGCAAAATAATAAAAGGCTTAGCCCCTATTTGGTTTGTTAAAATCAAATTTTTAGTAGATATGAATAAAAAAAAAATTAGATTTTAACTTAAATTATAATTGAACTTTTTAATTGAACCAAATATGGACTTACCTTCTTTATAGTGAATGGAAATTCATCAATGGTCACTCAATTTTATATTTAGTGTCATTATGATCACCCCAATTATATATTTAGTATTATTATGATCACTCAATTTCATATAATATTTCACAATGGTCATCCAATTTCTTTTCACCATTTTCACTAATTTTAAAAAGAGTAAAATTGTAACTTTGTATTATATATATAAAATAAATTTCAAAGAACAAAAATAAAAGGTTTTTTTATTATTTTAAAAATAAATTTTTATTTTATTGTATTTTTCTAAGTTTTTAAAATAAGTTTTTATTTTATTTTATTTTTTAAGGAACTTTTTTAAAATAATTTTTTATTTTATTTTTCTAAGTTACTTTTTTTTCAAAAAAGATAAGTTTTTTTATTTCTCTTGTAAATGTAAATGCTTTGTGTAGGAATTATTAATTTCACTATCAAAGAAGATAGATGGGCTTCAAGTCATGTTGTGATGTCACTTCGTCTCCTTCACTCACGGGACGAAGTCTTTATTTTGTTCCTATTTTATAGAAATTAAAATTCAATCTTTAATATAAATTATAGTCAACAATTTTCAAAGCATATTTGCTCGAACAGAAAAAACAGGCAATCATTTATATACTAATCAAATTAATATGTATAGAAGACATAATTTAAAATATGAATTTTGGTTTAAATTAAAATTATATTTATTTTATGAAATTCATAATTTTTCAATTATATATTTTGTTAATTTTTTATTCGAATTTATTTAAAATCTAATTTTAATTCCAAGAACTACGTGAATTTTCTGTTGTAAGTAACATGCATGGATCAACTAAGTTGACTAGGGGCAACCGTCGCCGACCAAATCTGAACCCACGAAGTGGACCCACAGGTGTTAGTTACAATAGTTGGTGGAGGAAAACTAAACGTGGGACTCCCAGGTAATTCCGCGTAACGTTTAAGGGACAAGATTGTGCCACGTAGAGATAAAGCGCCTCCTTGTTCAACATTCATTAGTTGGTCTTAATTCTATATTTTGTTTAGGATAACATGGGACGGGATAAGAAAAAGATAATATTCATAATTAATTGTTGGAAAGAAGCACTGACTCATCACTCATCAAAATCAATAGTCACGGCTAACAGACTGACTTTTGCACCTAATGTCGTTCTACAATTACGAAATGGTCTTACAAGAAGGTTGAAAATCAGTATGAAATTGACGAGAAAAGTTAAGAATAAAATTTAGAAGTCATCGATGTTTGGTATGGATGAAATTAAGGTTTTCTTAGTAAATTGAGTAAAAATTGATGAAATGTATCGTTAAAAAATTGATATAAATTGATGTTAAAAGATAAAATCTCACAATAAATAAAGATGAAAATATAGACCAACGTATAAGGATTGAATTATTCCTCTTAATAAGATTGACATTTTAAAATAAAATCTCAAATCTTAATATGGTATCAGAGCCCATTAAACTTTAACAAGCAAAATGATCCAATTAAAACTTAAAAAGTAAGCATACGAATTTCAAGGTGGATTTTCTTAAATGAGTCACCATCTTACGGGACATGTTAATGGATGAAATCACATATCGAATAAAGATTAAAATATGGACCAAATTATAAAGATTTTGGTTAGTTCTCTTAACAATATTGATCTTTTAAGATTGAATAACAAGTTTGACATGGTATTAGAATCCATTAAACTCCAACGAGTAATTCGATCCGATTAAGATTAAAAAATAATGAACATGTGAATTTCAAGATTGATTTGGCCAAACGAGTCACCATCTTGCATGAGTATGTTAAAAGATAAAATTACATATCAAATAAAAATGAAAATATAGACTAACTTATAAGAATTTGAGTTAATCATCTTAAGAAGGTTGATCTTTTAAAATGGAACCCCAAATCTTCACTATAAATTTCATGATATATATAATTGAAAATGAGTTTGAGAGAGAATAAAATTTAAGAAATAGGACCAAACTGAGGCATAATCTTCTGGATAAGAATTTAGAATAAAGTCTCAAAATGGCCCAACAGTATTTGATGCAAACAATAGTTCGCCCATCTTTCTCAATCCTGGGATATTGCATTTCCTATAAACTTAAAAATAAAAAATAAAAAAATATTACATGTATCGTCTCTATTAACGTATCATGAAATAGGCATTTTTAATTAATATTGAAGAAAAGATGACACAATTTTTCTCACATCTAGTGTAGAAGAAGAATCGAGCAAACTAGATGGAGAAACAAGAAAAAGTAAAAGGGAAGATGGACGCTTACGATAGGTGTTTTCAATCTTGAACAAGAGTCAATATACTCAACAGTTTAAAATTTAAATCAAGTGATATGATTTTACAGTAAACAAATGTCCTAAACTATAAGTTTTGTCGTATTGGTGCCGTCCATTTAAAGAAATTGTTCATGCATCAAACTTCGATTAAAATTAATAAACCATTAAGCTTTTAAATCAAATGGTTAACATTAATGAAGAATAAGAGACGATAAAATTTGTCAAACATTTTCATTGAAGAACAATAAGAGAATAAACTTGAACAAGAAAACAAGAAAAATGAAAATTGAATAGATTAGAAGAAAACATGATATACTATGTCAAATGATTATATACTTTGTGTTTTTATGAACCATCCAAAGAATTAAAATCACTCTGAATTAAATCAATCAAATTTAATTTGTTAGTCTATCAGTAGAATTTCATTCATATTCAGTTTAGTTCACTTCTCATAGGAGCTTGACAAACCCAACTATATCTACACTTAATTGTCAAACACAAATTTTACGCAGTGACGCTTTTATCCTTCAACGCAAGTCACGTCTCATTTCATACATAATTTTACTTAGTAACACAATATTGACACTCGAGTTTTGAGCTTAATATATCGTAATACTATGTAAGTTATTTTCATTTTCACTAAGGCGTTAAAGCATTAAATAAAATTTTAAAAAAATTGTACTCTTTTAAATACTATTGTTCAACACATTACTCTCAATGGTTTTGAATAAGCAATCATGTTATATGTATAACATTATTTGCACTGTCACGTGATCATACACTATTGGACAATTTAAAAAATTAAACAATGTTTCTTCTAATCTTTTTTTAACTACACGTCAAATGTCGTGCTTGATGCACTTGGAGTGTGCATCTTGCATTTTTGTTGAATAAATAATGAATGCTTATTGGACTTAGGTGCACCTAATTCTACATGTTTCGCTTCTAGGCAACTAGAAAAGAATTTTATTTGGTTAATTAAAGTTACAGACAGTGACGAATAGAAAATTTTTGAATTAAGGGGCACAATCAAATCTACAAAAAAGTTGAGAAAATATTGAAACATTCGATATCTGTGAAAACAAATTACATAAACATAATCCACGTGCAACATAAATCCGGTCAAATTTACAAAAATAACCACAAACGAGACATTAGAAAAGCAAATTAAGTAGTCATTTCTCAATTATACTTGTGCAACATACTAGTGTTCGAACATTAAATTAAATGGTTGAAACTTTAAATTTGTTGATATCAGTTAAGAACATATCAATAACTATATTTTCGTTTGCAACTTTCTTCTTCTCTTCAAACTCTTCCACACGTTGTTTTTGGTATGGATGAAATTAAGGTTTTTTAAAGTAAATTGAGTAAAAGTTGATGAAATGTATCGTTAAAAAATTGATATAAGTTGATGTTAAAAGATAAAATCTCACACTATTGTACAATTTAAAAAATTAAACAATGTTTCTTCTAATCCTTTTTTAACTACATGTCAAATGTGGTGCTTGATGCACTTGGAGTGTGCATCTAGCATTTTTGTTGAATAAATGATGAATGCTTATTGGACTTAGGTGCACCTAATTCTACATGTTTCGCTTATAGGCAACTAGAAAAGAATTTTATTTGGTTAATTAAAGTTACAGACAGCGACGAACAGAAAATTTTTGACTTAGGGGGCACAATCAAATCTACGAAAAAGTTGAGAAAATATTGAAGCATTCGATATCTATGAGAACAAATTACATAAACATAATCCATGTGCAACATAAATCCGATCAAATTTACAAAAATAACCACAAACGAGACATTAGAAAAGCAAATTGAGTAGTCGTTGCTCAATTATACTTGTGCTACATACTCCTGTTCGAACATTAAATTAAATGGTTGAAACTTTAAATTTGTTGATATCAGTTAAGAGCATATCAGTAACTATATTTTCGTTTGCAACTTTCTTCTTATCTTCAAACTCTTCCACACGTTGTTNTATTTTCGTTTGCAACTTTCTTCTTCTCTTCAAACTCTTCCACACGTTGTTTCCATTGACTGAGCATAATGAAAGGAAATTTAGCTTCAATCCACGTTGATGACTTAGCTTAGGAACGGAGAAGTTAACCTCTTGCTTATTAATAATCAAAGTTTGGTAACTAAAATATATAATTCATAAAAGCAATATTTCGATGCTTATAATTTTAAGTTCAAAACTTGTGTACAGGATAATTTACTATGTAATGATTAATTGTGCTTCAATAGCTCCAATTATTTTTTTCTCATTTAAAACAAATACTTCTTTCATCTATTATCCTTAACATAATTATGAAGCAAATCACATAAACAACTCCGTCCAATTGAATTTGGGGCTTTTAAAAAAAAAAAAAAAAAAATCACTATGCCCCATAGTGTGTCCACCCCTGGCTACAGTTGAAGTGTTGGACCAACGGCAACCGTCACCGACCAAAATCGGTTAACCATTAACGGACCCAAACGTGTCGCTTGAAGGTGGGACCCACTAAACATGTGTGTATGAGATCGATAGGTTGCACAAATTTAAATTAATTAAAGGGACGAGATTGTGCCACGTGTCTATAAAGCACCTTCCTCAGCACTACTGTGGGTCATATGTTGAACATTTGTAGGTCTGTTTGTTGGTCTAAAAGTCTAAAAATGTTTAGGATAAGAAATAGATAATTTAGGATAATATTTTTGTCGAAATAGTTGATCATGAAATTGACCACAAAAATGATAATATTTAGTTGATTTTGATTATCAATTATCGTTAGCTCGGTATTTGTTCAAATCAGTCTTAGCCTTGCATCAAATTTTGTTGACCTCAAGAAATTTGTATGCATATGCAATTGAGACTCATGAAATGGACGTATTTTAAATTCTAAACAAAAGCTACGAAGAGCAAGATGAGACACAATTTGTTTAGCATTTAACATAGAAGAAGGAACATCGAGCAAATTAGAACCAAAACACAAGAAAAAGCATGAGCGTTGTAAATGTAACGGATTGTGGACATATTTTTGAAGTAATCACAAGTGCAAAAGTGATTTTTAAGGCATTATGATGAGTGTTGTTATATGTGACCAATCCTTTAATTTGTGACCTTTTTATATATTCTATATTCAAATTTTTACCAGTGTTTTTATTTTTAATGTTCAAATTTCTGAGGTTTCATATTCGTGATGAGTGTTGTATTATGTAACTATTTATGACATGTTCTGTGATAATATTGATTATCTGTGACCATTTTTGCATTACCTGAGACTTTCTCTGATCAGATCTGTGTTGATTGTGACCGTCCGTGAATAAATTCCAGGTAATTCCGTGTAAAGTTTAAGGGACAAGATTGTGCCACGTAGACATAAAGCACCTCCTTGTTCAACATTTATTAGTTGGTCTTAATTCTATATTTTGTTTAGTATCACATGGGATAGGATAATAAAATGATAAAATTCATAATTAACTGTTGGAAAGAAGCACCGACTCATCACTCATTAAATCAATAGTCACGGCTAACTAACTGACTTTTGCACCTAATGTCGTTCTAGAATTACGAAATGGTCTTATAAGAAGGTTGAAAATAATTTTGCCGTAAATCAGTAGTTGGTTATGAAATTGACGAGAAAAGTTATGAAGAAAATTTAGAAGTAGTCGATGTTTGGTTTAAATGAAAATACGATTTTTATTTATTTATTAAATTTAGTATAAATTGATGAAATGTATTTTTGAAAAATTGATATAAATTGCAGTTTCATAAAATATATGATTGAAAATAAATTTAGGAAAACATAAATTTTAAAAAATGAGGACCAAACAGAAGTGTAATCTCCTGCACAAGAACATAGAATGCTCTAAAAAATGAGCAACCTTGAACTATAGTTGAGTTCGATGACCAATACATGTTATCTTGGTTGTTGGCCCAATATTATTTGTTGCAAACAATAGTTCAATTGATGGATTCCGAGGTCTCTTTTATTTTCATTGTTGGCACACAATATACAATATCAAATGATGATGTACTTTGTGTTTTTATGAACCGTGAAAAGAATTAAAATCACTATGAATTAAATCAATCAAATTTTACTCTTAATCAAACTATATCTAGTGTTAATTGTCATCACTAGTTTTACAATGTGACACTTTTATCCTTTCAATGTCAAGTCACGTCTCATTTCGTACATAATTTTACAGTAACACATAATTGACACTCGAGCTTTGAGCTCAATTATCGTAATACTACGCAAGTTATTTTAATTTTCACTGAGGCGTTAAAGCATTAAATAAAGTAAAAATACAATACGAAAATTTTGTACTCTTTTAAATACTACTGTTCAACACTTTACTCTCAAGAATTTTGAATAAATAATGAATGTTTGTTGGACTTAGGTGCACCTAATTCTACATGCGTCGCTCCTAGGTAACTAGAAAAGAATTCTATTTGGTTAATTAAAGCTACAGTTGAAGTGTTGGACCAACGAACCCAAAGGTGGGACCACTAAACATGTGTATGTTATAGGTCGACAGGTTGCACAAATTTTAAATGCAATAAAAGGGACGAGATTGTGCACGTGTCTATAAAGCAGCTCCTCAGCACTATTGTGGGTCATATGTTGAACATTTGTATGTCTAAAATTCTAAGAACTTTTAGGATAGAAATAGATAGTTTAGGATAATATTTTTGTCGACCACAAAAATGATAATATTTAGTTGATTTTGATGATCAATTATCGTTATCTCATTATTTGTTCAAATATGTCTTAGCCTCAATAAGATTGCATCAAATTTTGTTGACCCCAAGAAATTTATTGTGACTCGCGAGATGGGCGCATTTTAAATCCTAAACAAGAGCTTCGAGAAGCAAGAGGAGACACAATTTGCCTAGTATTTGGCATCTCCAATGGGAGGGTATATTTGGTGTAAAACATCAAATATAGTGTAAAAGCTCCTCCAATGATAGTACAAAAGATAGTGTTATATTTACACCAAATATAAGAATTTTTATTTAACCTCATTTTGCCCTTGTTTACCCTTTAAAAATTATTTCAACAATAAATTAATATACTAATTTCAATAAATAAGTGACAAAACGAGTTGTCATTCTCGTTGTATATAAATTACTGATCATAGTTGTTAATGACAATTGTACTTGTTGGTGTAATTTTAGTTGGGTTCAACGAAATGTGTGTTAAAAAATGAATAAAAATTATAGATTTAATGAAATAAGTGATTAAAATCTGAAAAAAGTTTTGCCAAACAAGAGCTTATTTTACTTGGCAAAATAATTCTTCCAAGTAAGAAAAATGAAGTAAAATAACAAAAACTAAGACATGATTATGGTGAAGAAAATCTGTCTACCAAACATTGTTATGATAAATAGCCGTGGTTTGGTTGCTCTGAATATTTTCTCTGTTTCATCATTTTTTTTTAGTGTCAATGGCAACTTTTGACGTTATTGAACTATTCATATTCTATATTTGAATATCATATTTTTTTAATGTAAGGGTACGAAGAATTTTCACTAACAACATTGTAATATTTACAATATCATATTAATATTTTTTAAAAATGTTTACAAAGCAACAATCCAAGATACATCAAGGAGAACTTTATAAACTCGTTCCCCCAATAAAAGAAAGAAAAATGTGCTACTCGGAGGACCTGCTTCATGTAAAACTCGAGCGAATCCAACTACTTAGTAGCTTTCGAGATTCAAAACCTATTTAAGCAACCAAAAGGACCAAACTAAGCGGCCGAAGGGGCGGAGATATAATGAACAACACCAGCCTCCGTGATCAGCGCCGGTGTCAGTTTAGCACTATGGTCGGGACCCCTGTTGTAATCCAATGTCTCGTCATTATATATGTCCCGCCACTTGTTGACTAACATCTTGATGTCTTCCCTGTCCATGTTTTCTTCTTCGCCAGTATACCTCCATGGCTTGGAGCCTGCAGCACAGTAGTGGACCACCTTAACTTCATCAAGCTTCACGTTCTCGGGATGGCGCCACAGCATTGCCAAAACCAAGTTGTAGTTATTGGGAATTGGCTTGTAAATATCCTTGAAGAACATGTTCAAGAAATCCTGTAAATTTAACGCATTAATTTTCATTTCATAGTTGATACAACAACTAGTCTTAAGAATTTTCTGATCAGTGGCTGTGTTGTTACCTGCTCAGCAAATGAAGTTGGAGTAGTAATTTTGAGTTTGTGCAAGAGATCGTGGTAGGTGGGGAGACTGGGTTCAAAGACAAACATGCCAGCATTGAAATAGAGAGGAGGCTTAGGGCCTAATTCTTGAGGCCAATGGACCTTGTCCGGGCATTGTTGGCAATACCCAATCTTGAATTGTGGGGTGTGACTCCATGTCTTCTCACAAAAACAGTCCATCACAGCATAGAAATACTCATTTGGCAAATCAAAGAGGTGATCTATGTTGTCAAAAACTTGTATGTCTCCATCCAAGTATATCATCTTGTTGTACTCTACAAACTGCAATCAAAAAACAAATTCAGTTGAGCATATCATCAAACATATGGTGTGCAAATACACTGGCATAGTATGATAATTTAATTCTACAAAATTCAGGGATTTCTACCTCCCAAATCCGAAGCTTGGAGTAGTTGATAACATAATAAGCCATAGCGAACTGGGTCTGGTTCTCAGGAG